>JAJTTY010000023.1:197073-239585 GCA_036971295.1 Dactylellina cionopaga | reverse complement strand
CGATTGACTGCTTCGCTCCGGTATGTATATAGTTTCAGTATCGTAGACATCTCTTTGAGTTCCGCTGAGAGCCAGGAGGCCACTCCATCAAACTATCATACCATCGGATCTTTAAGTCTACGTCTTATAGCTTTAAAATGGGTTAAAATATTCTTTGCTTACCTGCTGGATTAGCGGGCGCGGGTCCATACTGCAACCGTAATGTAGACTAGTGTTATCGTTGCGTAAAATTATCAACTTATTCACGAGACCGTCAACAGAAACAGGAAACAAGTCATACTTGCCAAGATGAGCAGCAGAAATGCCAGTATAGGCCACTGCTTGAAATAGACAAGAGACTAATTCAAGTCAAATGTGGTCTTAGGGCACGATGCGCGAATAAATGTGCTAGCCAGTAGAAATATAACATCAACAAACAAACAAAATTGTGGGATGAGCGATAACTCGCGAAAGGGAGCGCGGTGGTATGTGTTATGGGACAAGCCAAAGCGAACCTCCTTTCAGCCGCCTACACAATTAGCAACTGAAAATTCTAAGCCTGCTTGATCACCTTCACCAGTGCCTAACCATTATGATAGTAGTAACAGATGCTCTATCCGTATACGCGCTCGCAATCATATATCTTCCTGTTACTATGTATTACCTTGGTATTTTGGTTAACCAGGTACAATTTCTTATAATATATAACGGATTTTCGATAGAAGTACATAAGACTTGTAATACAATATATAATTAAATATATTGAAATATTTGAAAGAAAAAAGAAAAAATACTGCGGAACGACTTGAGAATTTTAAAATCTTTTTGATAAACTTATTGTATATTACAAAGCGGTTGGTTACCGAGATATATCTTTGTTAGCGCCTTTGCTTAGCAGCAGTTCGACGATCTTGCCGTGACCTTTTATCAATACCACCTGGAGCACATTACTGTATCGGCGCCTTTGCTTAGCAGCAGCTTGATGATTTTGTCGTGACCATTTATTAATGCCATGTAGAGCGCATTGCTATTTTCGCCACTTTGCACGTTGACGTCGGCGCCTTTGCTTAGCAGCAGTTTGATGATCTTGTCGTGACCTCTAAATGATGCCGCCTGGAGTGTACTGTTGCATTTGCCACCTTACACGTTGATGTTGGCGCCTTTGTTTAACGCGACGCAAACTTTTGTCCTAGCGTGATTGACGGGCCTGCGAGTCAGACCGGCTTGGCGAGCCACTTTTCGCGTTCCACCTCAACATTCCACCCCATGATATTCATCGAGCATCAAAACACCATTTTTTCACCAAATTCGTCGAAACTACGCTAAAAACAAAGAGAGACCATGGGCAGAGTGCATGGTAATCATGAAAAGAAGGTGCAAGCTGCTCTAGCAGCTTACTATACTGGAAAAGCGCGGTCCTTCCGGGAGGCCGCCCTGCAACACGGGGTGCCACCATCGACAGTCTCCGCCCGCGAGGTCGTGCAGCGGTTGGCAAGCGCCAAAGTCCGCCGAAATTACAATTATTATCGAAAGAAGAGGAGCTCGCTTTGGTTGCCTGGATTAAACGATATTACTCATGGGGGTTCCCCCCTCGCGTTACGCTCTTCAAAGCCATAGTTTTGAAGCTCGTTGATGGCCGACGGCCAAAGGGAGACCCTCTGGGTGTTCACTAGATTCACCGGTTTTTGTAACGACACCCCAAATTAAAGAGCACGCGTTCTCACCGCCTCGAACATAAGTGTGGTAGCGCCAATGATCTTATGTTAATTAATGAGTTTTTCAAGACTTTTAAGGCGTTGAAGAAGGAGCACAATATTCGGCCTGAAAATATTTATAATATGGATGAAAAAGGCTTCATGATTGGGTGGGCTTCTGAGGCTAATGTCATAATACCACAATCGAAAAGTCATAATAAATTTGTCCTTCATGATGGTAATCGTAAATCGGTAACAATAGTAGAATGTGTGAATTACCTCGGGTGAGTTTTGCCGCCAATAGTTATATTCCCCGGGAAATATCACCAATTGGACTGGCACGCTGAACGGGATATATCATTAACACCGAATTAGAAATGGTGTGTTAGCAAGAAGGGCATAACTAATGCAGGCCTCGCACTCGAGTGGGGCACTGAATGTTTTGAATCTTTCAATCGCCCTAAGCACCCTCACCAATATCGAATATTACTTCTTGATGGCTATGACAGTCATATGTCATACAAATTCATTGATTATTGTATTTAATTCAATGTAATCCCGCTCTGTTTACCATCTTATAGCACTTACTTGCTCCAGCCACTTGATGTGGGTGTGTTTAGCCATTATGGTCGAGCTTATAGAGACGAAGTCGACAAGCTCAATCGCCTGAGTATATTCGGTATCGACAAGAAAGCCTTTATCCACCTAATCACCAAAGCAAGAGAGGCTGCACTCACACCCCGACAATGCAGAGGTGGTTATACAGGCACCGGCCTCATACCTTTCGATCCTAAGAAGGTCCTCACTAAGTTGCCTGGTTATGAAGAGTCCCCTCTCTACAAACCCACCAAAATCATGAAAACGGCAAGAACACCTTGCAGATATGGGACCCAAGGCGCAATTATACCAAAAACACCTCGCTGCGAAAAAGAATTGGGCCGTGTTGTGGCTCGCCAAGCCGGTCTGACTCGCAGGCCCGTCAATCACGTTAGTACTGTAGCACTCTGTATTCTTGTAATCAACTCAGTGCATAGATATACATACCACTCATGCGTACGAAGAGTATATCATAACATTAAAAGAGGTTTATAGTTAGACTGTTATTTTATAAGTGGACCAAGATAAAAGTTATAGAGTATATAACAGATATAAAATAAAACAGCATCGTATTTTAGCAAGCTATTTAAAGACCACAACCAATTTCCATAGTATTTGGCGAGACCACTGGGTTTTGGCCTGAAATTGTCTAAGACTACAATACAAAATTTGGTGTTGTTTTGCGGCCTAGGTTGGACCAGAGCGATCCCCAATCCGCAGCCGAATGAATACAAGCTATGGCTAATCTTCAACTGGAGGGTCGTCAGTGGGGGACGCTTCGGTTGGAGTCGCTTCGGTTTGAGGATCTTCAGTTGGGAAAGGGCATAGCTTTGTCGTCATTATGGTTTTGCTGTAGCTAATACCCGACTTGCATATTAGTTTGTATCCCCTGGTGATGCAATGTGCAGTCCCAGGAATATAAACAGGAGTTGATGTCGTAATGGTTTTAGTTGTGCAGGCACCGACTATCGGAGCTTCCGTGGGCGCCGGGGTGTCAATAGGCTCATCCGGGGGCTCGATGGGCTCGTCCGAGGGCTCTGTTAATGGCTCTTCTACGGCTGTGGTTTTGCAGAGGGTCGTGACTGCGGTATAGGTCTCGAGGATGGTGCTGGTCTTGGTCAAGGTTACCGCTCTACAGCCGTTGCTAAGTTTACTCTTACTCTGCGATGCCTTCTATAGGTCAGTGTCTTCTAAGAATTATAAAAGATTTATTTTCCAGTGATATAATTGAAGGTTGAGGACTTACTCGCTTCACCAGAGGATCAAGAGCACCTTGAGGGACAGCAGCAGTAAATGCCGTGAAGACAACGAGAAAGAGTGTAGATTTCATATTTGAAAAGGAAAGATTGTGTTTAACAATTGGAAAAGGAATGTATGACCGGCCGTCCGCGTGAGAGATTGAAAGCAATATGAGATACTCTTAATTTAAGATTTTGCTGCTAGAGGATGATTTTGAAGATGGGCTGATAAACAGGTCAGGGCATCATCAAGTTTATAGTCGGGCATTAGGAGAAAACCGCTCATTGTTTCTGTAGTTTAAGGTTATACCAGTCGTAATTACGCCAATTACCATGGGTATATTAAAAAAAAATATCTTGGTTCAATAATGCAGGGATCTGGAGTTGGAGTCGTATGGAGGCACAGATTCGCTAACTTATAAATCGGATAAATTATACAAACAGGATATAAATATACAAATAAAGAAAATCTCTCGGGTATAGATCACAAATCTCGCGTGGTGCCCAGCCGATGTTAAACGCTTTACCAAGCTAGAGGAGATTTTATATACACTCAGTAAATACGCCTACGCTATCCATCGTACCGGCCAGTATCATATAGTAGTCCGGCAGCACAAAAAGCCGGGGTAGCATCACGCTTGGAAGGACAGCATCACACCTGGGAGGACATAATCACGCCTGGGAGGACATAATCACGCCTTGGAGGGCAGTAACACGCCTGGGAGGGCAGTAACACGCCTGGGAGGGCAGTAACACGCCTGCGAGATATTATAATCATAATGAGAGCCAATTTGTCGGTCGGTCGCGTTCATGATACATTACAAGCTCTATATGGGCAAAGATAGCTTGTAAAACAATAGAGACACTCACACCAAAGGCAGTGCTAGCTTTGACAGTAGCTATGAATGTCACCTTCCATGTTTGGTTGGGGGCATTCGAAAAGGATGGCACCTACCCCAATAATCATTTTAACCCTTTACCGTCCCAGCAAAAACAATGCCTTCACTTCAACGATGCGGTCAGAGACTGTCAAGGCATTTGGAATGTTTGACGTCGACGACCGTATCAAATGTATAATTGTAACCGGCCACGGCAGGATCTTTTGTGCTGGCGCCGATTTAGAGATCGGGTTTAGAGGTGGTGAAGAGAGAATTAATGATCATAGAGATGGGTAAACATTTTGCACCTAAGAATATATCAAAATCATGAAATATCAAATACTAATATAGATATTATACGATAGAGGCGGCCAAACCGCCCTCGCAATCCATCACTGCCGTAAACCTGTTATTGGTGCTCTCCAAGGATCTGCTGTCGGTGTCGGCATCACCATGACCTCCCAATGACAATTCGTATCGCTTACCGTGCCGCAAAAGTCGGCTTTGTATTCTCCCGTCGCGGTCTAGTAATGGAAGCATGCTCTTCGTTCTTCCTACCACGACTAATCGGCATGTCGAAAGCTTTACACCTGGTTACTACGGGGGCGACGTATAGAGCTGATGACCCTCTTGTGGAAGGTTTGTTCACGCAGTTGGCGGATACACCCGAGGAGGTTATGATCAAGGCGATTGGGGTGGCAGAGGATATTGTGAAGAATACGAGTGTGATGGCCGCAAATCTGATGAAAGAGATGATGTATAGAGATACGGGAAGTGCGGAAGGCCAGCACCTATTGGATTCGAGATTGATCTATGAGATGTTTTCTAGTACGTAAGTTATTTTTCTTCAGTCTAATCAAAGACGGCTGTGGGGCTTGAGAGCTGACTATTTTGTGTCCTTAGTGATAATAAAGAAGGCGTCAAGTCGTTTTTGGAGAAGAGGCCACCGAATTTTACGGGGACAATCACAAAAGATGGGCCGTCAGCGTATCCTTGGTGGCAGCCAGCAGATGTAGATGGGTGGCCGAAGCTCTCAAGGTTGTAAGGTGCTGCAAGGGGCTTCATGATATAATTATAGCTCTGCTACATGCCTGCGGCATGTATTAAATCATCTGTATCTACAAATCATCTGTATCTACATACATACATACACAGCTAGTTTTATCCAACAAATATTTCAGCATTCTAACTAAGTTATCCAGAGATTAGGTTTATTATTTGTGATGGCAGTGCCAATGTGTGAGCCTAGCAAAGAAAAACAGTCCAACTTATGCCTAATTTGTGCCCGCACTTTTTCCTGATCCCAAGCTCACAACCATGAGCCTGCTTGTTCATTTTCAGCTAATTATCTTTCAAGGCGGCGGTATGGTCTGCTCTTCTCGTGTACCTTTCTAGAGGGTTTCCTGTTTATTTGCCACTTTGTTCTGCTAACAAATTGCTCAGATGTGTGACGAAAGCGAACATAGATACGATGGATATTTCTGCGCTGGAGCATCAAGTTTCTGACCAGGCGATACGATTCTCTTCTCAAAGACTGGGGCATCCAATACCGATACAGTTACAATATATCAAATAAAATAAAAGACCAAATCATCCACCAGGACTTTTTCTTCCGTGAAAAGAATAGTCGGAATCCCATTCACAATATCAAGATCAAGCCTAACTCTTCCTAAAAAATAATATCAAACAAAGATTCAAAAATTATTCTACCTGCTTCCTCAATAACTCTACAAACCAGTAAGATCAAAACTCTTTTAATTATCAAATCAAACACTATAGTTCTCCCTAGTCCAACTATTCCCTCTACAGGAAAAGTTTTCATTTTAGTAAACCTATTATTCTCCCAATATCCAGAACTAGAACCCAGGTATTCCTCATTATCAATACGATATAAAGGCAATCATTATTCCTTAGAACAAGCCGACCAAACTTACAACAACCTTAACAAAGGCCATATCAGTTAAACTCCTTTCTGTAGTTACCGGGTTGTCAATTACTTCATCTAAATCTAATAATAAGATCATACTAGCTATAAATGCTTGCAACCTTGTTCTGTGCACTTCGCCAGAGTCGCTGAAACAAACCTTCGCGGCAGTGCTTCTCGTTTCGCAGAATTTCATAGTCCTTGCCCAAGGCCGATCACAAACTCCGGCGGTCCCAATTAAAGACGTATGCATGTGGTGGAGATTATCTTAGGCTATTTCACAGAAATTGTTATAACAATTATTTCCTACGGTCTTAAGTCTAAGATTTGGTAGAATATATTGAAGGATCGGCTGATGAAGATATAATTCAAATTCCGATCAACCGGAGAACACAAGTAATTTAAATACATGACGCTGTGATAATTGATTTGTATGGACAAGATAACGTTGTATTGTGTTCTATCAGTTGTGTTCTGGATAGTATGGAAGACGTGTGGGTCTATGGTGGCATATATTATTGATAATATTGGTTTGTCGGTCAAGCCGATGATGCCCCGTTTGAGAGAATAAGAGTAGAAGGTTGAAGGTTTTTCGGAGTGCGATGAGATTTTGTCGTTTTTATCATTGACGGATAGACGGGATTTCGACGGGGTTTCGACGTGGTTTCGACGGGGTTTCGACAGGTCTCTTCGGCTAAGTGATGCTAACTCGCTAACCCTGGAATGCCCACACAGCGCACCCTGGCGTATTTTCCGGCATCTTGGGACAAAGAGAGCATAATACCCCATGAATGTTACTGGGAATAACAAGACGTCCAGTCATAGCTTGAGGAGCTGCTACTGTTCCAAACTGACACCCTGCTTGTTGGCACCGTACCATCACAGGGGCTGTTAGAGCGGCGGAATTATAAAAATAATATTTTTGGAATAAATTAAATATTTAATATGTTCTACAGCTGGCTTTTTATTATAATACCCGAATCCTATATTTCTATAGCTAAGATCCCGCCAAGAAGTACCTCTCACCAAAATTTGTATGGGAAGGTACTTCTTGGTGGTGCATATTGCTTTTTTTTTTTGAAACACTAATAAATTGTTAAAAGATTATATTACAGAAACTTCTTATTAATATTTTAAACAAAATATTAAGCAATAGGAAGCAGAAAAGTTTACAATAAAACGACCTTTATTTTGTTACAGGAGTGGTGGGGTGCTGTTCAGGGTGCCACCCTCTTTCGATGTATTAGTATTGTGTTGTCCTTGTGGTTTTCCTTCTGACCACAGCAATGCTTGTATATCTCCGACAACCATTCTCACGGCTCCGCCGGCTGCCTCGATTTCTGCTTTGGGTTCATTATGCTGTTGAAGCTTCGTTACAAAAGTGAAAAGTCAATCGATTCAGGTATCAACTGATTACTCACGTATGAAAAGTGGGAGAAGTACATACTCTTCGGAAAGCATATGTCCATAAGCATATATATTGATAAGTATTAATCTTAATCTTTGAATATAATTTCAATTCTTGATTAATTATTGTTCTCGAAACCTTGGCGTGAAAATGCCCTGAATTATAAGCTTTTTATAAAATTTTGCTCTCAACTTGAAAATCAATGATTTTGTGATAAACTGAAAGGCTAGAGAGACCAAATCAAGCATAAAAATTAAATTAAAAAATTATTTAATATATATATACTTACACCCCACATTATTCCAGAGAGCATTCACTCCTCGATTGACTTTTCACTTTTGTAACGAAGCTTCAACAGCATAATGAACTCAAAGCAGAAATCGAGGCAGTCCGGCCATCATTACGAGCTCTATGGAAAGGGAGCAGATCGGGAATTACATCACTATCAACTAAATTGATAGAGTACTGAGATTTAAGTCAAGCATAGAGACTAGGCGGGACTCTTGGAATTTTTGCGGCATTACATATAGATGATAGGATCAATAGAGAAGAAAGAGTTAAAGGACCCAGAGAATTTTGACTCAGAGGAAAAAGGTTGGGTGTTGCGGGAAGAATATTTATAGTTAATTGGTGTATCTCTTAGATTTAAAATTCACCTCCTTGGCATGCTGCTTGGAACGATCTAACCGACCCAACCAAAATACCGCCCAATGGTATTGGGGTTGGGCATGAAAGGCATGCCTGCACATCAGCTAACCCTTTACCAGCAGGCCATGGCTGGCCCCGCTGGTAACCTAGCAACCAGAAGCAACTTGGCTGAACTGGGCTTTTGAACCATAGGGGATCATATCTGCCGTTTGGCCCGAACCTATAACCTGACGACGAAAATAGGCCGTCGACAACCCAACTTCAAAATATGTTAGGAATAACAAGAATTTAGAAATCCGAGGACTGGGAGCATCTTTATACCGATCGCCTTAAAAGATGAATTGTATTCCGATAACTTACTTGGCTGAAGTAAACGGCACAGATATAATACTAAAGGGGAAAGGAAAATTAGCCATCAATTGATCCAGGCACAGGCGTTAAAAGGGCGATTCCATGAGATTCCAAGGAACTATCAATATCATAGACTAACCTCAAAGCTAGGACGATCACCTTAGAGGCACGCATTGTTCAGTATTCTCTAAAGGTTTTTCTATAGAAAGTGCTAGAGGGAATTTATTTGTAGATGGCTGGCAAGATGATAGTTACTTTCTCAACCGCTATGGGTTAACTTGGGCTAAAGACGCAATTTATAATAACTCACATCATTTTATACTAGCTATTCGCCGTCTCCACATACGATTTTTAGAGCGGAGAGGTTTTGTTAACTACTCCATCATAGGTAATTATACCAATGGACCCACTATATGCGCGCATGTAGGCGCAAATAGCTAGACCAGCCGTATTAGCACCCTGGCGTGCATGGGCCTGGTTCTGGGGCGATTGGAGTGTTGACAAACTTTAGAAGATTGCACTAATAAAACTTCAATGAAGCGTATATAGGCGTTTTCGTTGTTAGTAAGCGAAAAGTGAGGTTGTACAATCAAGTACCTGTATGCCTTTTAGGTTTTACTAGGCGAAATTTAGCCCGTACATGCAGCCGACCGGAACGAGGAACCTGGCTCCATAAGCGATTTAATATAATTGGTGTGACCTAGAAAATGTTGTGCAACGTATCCCACCAGCCTGCGAATCACACCCTAACGCGAAAGGCTGATGGGATATGTTAGGTTTAAGATTACTATCAAAGGGGAGATTCAATTTTCGGGTTACCAAGAAGTATCTTCACTGATTCAGCATTTTGTCAAAGTGGCCTTCTCCAGAAATCTAGCGTAGAGCGCGGTAACAGTGAGTGTTGCGAAATATATTATTTTTTCTGCCAAGAGGTCTTCAAAATAGATAAGATGAACTAATGACTTATCGACATACCGTAAAGATTAGCGAATTATTTAGTAGCCGTGATATATTTGCTACCGTGTTATATTTAACAGCCACGGCACTTTTTGCACCTGTGTCCCTTGGTATATTCAATAATATAATACGGGGCTATGTGAACCAGGGGTTGCGCGCGGACCCCTCATTTTTGGTGACAATGCTTATAAATTCGACGGGGCCAACCTCTTAAAATCTGTGTTGCTGCGCTGTATTTCGGTAATAGAAGCAGCCCCTTGATGTCGATATCCCTCTATATCTTTGCTGCCATGACTTATTTGCTACCGTGTTATATTCATACACAGTCTTTTTTGACGCTCGCACGCGTGTTCCGTGTTATATTATATAATAATTCGCTAATCTTTACGGTATTAATCTACATGCATCCACACAGTTTAGGATATATCTCGCTACGAGAGTCAAGTTTACGCTTGGGTTTGATGGAAACGTTGGTTGTCGAGAAAAATGTCAACGCGTAAGGGTAATTGATGCCTTAAAAATGTTATTGTTTCCCGATAAGAAAATAATCTCATGGACCATTTACGTACGTCTATGCGTTTAGGAGATAGTTTGCTAGACGGCCCAAGTACGTAAAACGTTTAAAAGGTTGTACGTAATAATTTGCAACGTCTGCTGTGTCTAAACCCGCGTCGAAAGGAGGAGGGCTTGTTCGCAATATTTATTTAAGGTTCAAGTATGGCTCTTCACAAAAAACATTTAAATTTATCACCTCTCGCACACTAACCCGGGTTTTAACTCTTCAGCCTCCCCGTTCGCCGAAGTAAACCGCCTTATCGCCTTGCCTGTCTTCGTTTCAACGCGACAGTGATACAACATAATATATACCATCAAAATGCAACCATTTATTCTCTCTCCGGTTTTCGAGTGAGTGTCTAGATCATCGTCCCTAGTTGTATGTGCAACATGAAAGTGACCCAAGAGAACTAACCTCACCCCAGCTTCATTTTTCTCACGATATCTCTTGCTCCATCCGCATTGTACGTTCTCAAATACTCTACAAATCATTTTAAACGGTTAAGCCGAATATATATTGATATTAATATCTCTTTAGCGGTGCCTTGGAAATTGCGGATTCAGGTGCAAGATGGGTCGGCGGACTCGGGCCAAACTACGCTATCGATCTGAGATGTGTTATAAATCCAATACCCTTAAACTGTCTTTGGTTAGCAGGCATTCAACAAAATCAGCCCTATCCTCCTGGCAAAACAGATAGGGACAGAAACAATTGTCTGTACTGTGGGAATCCGCAATGCAGAAGCCTGTGTCTATGACCATACTGGCGGTGGAATGGAGCGCTCCAGTCGCGTAGTCAAATTGGAACCCACTTTCTGTCATTTACTTTCCTTAATATAAGGATTAGGTACAATAGGCACGAGATATCAAGGTAACACACAAGATATCACAAGCGGAGGGTGTAACAAAGCCTAACAATGCACAAAATGCAACATGTCAAACCACAATAGCACAGTATATGACTCGGATCCTGAAGATCAACATTATGGCTCTGAGAACCTAAGTGTGAAAGACTCATATTTCTATATTTCAGCTGTTTATTTAAACACGCTCTTTCAGCATCATGTATTTAGAAACCAAGCAACAATTTAAGTATCAACCCGTATACACACTAGTAACCTCTTCGCCTTGTGACATTTTTGTATTGCTTTGATGCCTTGACTAGTCCATATACGATTTCTTACACGACCAAAGGGCAAGCAATACGCCTACGGACGGGTTTTGAATGATGAGACTATTCAGGACAGAGAGGTATTTTGCATGCTCAAGGAGTGCTGGGCAATGCTCTCACGTATTCAACCTCATTTACTGGGTAATCCTGCTAAAGCCCGGGCTAAAAGGGTTATTGAGACGCCAGAAGTTCCAGTTATCAACATGGCTGGAGAGGCAATGGCTGAGCAGGCAATGGTAGGGCAACTTGAAGTAGTGGCAGAACAAGCGGTGCTAAAACGCGCGGTAGTAGAACAAGCTGTACAGGCTCGGAGTGTTGTAAAACCAAAGATCTCTATTACATATATTTTTTATCAAATTTTAATTCCGGAATTCAAACTGTCAGAGGGCCTTGAAAAATCTTTGTTACAGATTTGTATGAGCTCGCTTAATTTTCCTATATAAATTTATTACTAAAGATTTTTATATCCTTATTGCTGGATGAAATTTAATGGAAAAAATTCGAATAAATTATAAATATTAAAGAATAAGAGTTCCTTTCGTCGAAGTATTTTTTCGGGTTTTTCGGTTAAGAATTGAGATAGCTGGGTGTTTGTGAAAAACCAGGATTTGTATGCGAAAACGTCAAACGACGCAAACTTTTGTCCTAGTACTGTATCAAGAAATCCTTTCAAAGTAGGTATGGGATTGCGGTTACTATCAACAACAGCTAGAACAACTAAATCAATATTAATAGATTGAAGGACGGCAAAGTGCCGCATACATATACCACGATTATTGCTATATGGGATAAAAGACAGGAAGCTAATTCAATAATCTATTACTCCTTTTATATCTTTATTCAATAAATATCGTGATAATCGTCATTTTAACAGGCTTTAAGATAATGATGATAGCAATGATGATGAGATTGACGACTACAAAAAGATCAAGATTGATAACAATAAAGGAGGGTATATCTTAATTACAGAAACATAGGATTCGGGTGTCATGATGGAGAGCCGCTGCAGAGCATGCCGCTGAATATCTAATTTTATATTGTGTTGATGTGTTGTGTTATTATATAATAATTCAAAACTGGGCACGAAAATGCTCCGTGAGACATTGGACATTGTGAGATATTGGTTCCGTGAGTTATTTATATACAAAGTTTTCGGTGCCTTGCTGACGCGTTTCGGAGTTATTATATAATACAGTATGAATCTTTACGGTAATTCATTACGAAGGTGTATTAGCCCCGATTACTTGTCGTGTCAACCACCTTTACTAAAAGAATGTCCAGAAAGCGAGGGATTCCTGCTACAGACTGCTATGAATATATTATGATTAGTCGAAATGCCCCCTGCGAAAGTTGGAAGCTTACAGTGCCGTGTTACAGTGCCGTGGTTTGTCAGATTGGTAAAGCTGGAAGCAGGTTAGTAGGAAATGCAGGCAAGCGGCAGAGCGCTCCAGCATGTGTTTGTTGCAAATGATGTTATTTTTAACATCTGAAAGCTCAATGGATTGAAAACATCCATAATTGGTGCTAAGATCCATAAAGAAGGTCGAAACTGCGTGCCGGTAAACGGCCGCCTTCAACCTCGCCTCGTGCTGTTAATTTCGCCTGATCCCGTCGCAACTCCGGAGATGACTTTCTATCCGCTGGGGTCGAATTGCCAAGCTTAGATTATTTGATGATAGCACGTGATCATAGCTTCCTATATGTTCCCGTATGAAGTAACACTAGCCACGGTCCTATTCAAGTAACGTTAACCATCGGTCTGCGAGCAACACCAACGTGAGCAAGTAAAAAGTGAACGACAAAACCCACCATTTATTATAAAATAATTTATAAGAATTAACACCGAATCCTTACGTATGTTAGTGCTTAAGCTTTAAGCTTTATTAAATTTTATTGAATATGCAAATATGTCGGAATATAACGTAATATATAGCATCTGCTCCTCGCGTCTGATCCCGACAACGGCCGGTACAACCTGCGTTGGCGAACACAGCTACTCCACTTCGATAAACTCCTCTAATGGGGACCCTAACCAGTCAAAATTGACAGAGTACAATTCAAGAACAAAAACTTAACACCCTTGGATCCAGCCGACACTCATCGGGCCTACGCGCGGCCTCAAGCCCTGTATTGGTAACCAGATAGTCCCGTTTATCCGGAATTAGGTCATCCTTTGCGATTTATCACCAAAGTACGTAGTGTGACTAGAAGAATATGTGGTGACAAGGAACTCTATCGGATCGCGGACTGAGGTTACTGTGATCTAAGAACTAGAATGTTTTTGCCAGAAATATTGAGACCGGTATGATAGCTGAGCTCCAAAAATTGGGCACCCTTTCTTCCTCATCGCGATACAACCGAAGACACGGACATAGCCATAACTTGGTAAACACATAAAGATACTACATCTGCGTTCCCAGAAATTTTGCCGATGGCTGCTCAGGTGGGTTTGGTATTCTTGAGGAAGATGCTTAATACAAGGCTGTGCCGATAATCTGTTATAGTTGATTCGACGCTCGGAAGTTTGGCTGAGTAGCGTGCAACCATTAATCTGCTTTGGTAAGACACTGTCTATGCTATATATCCAGTTGCATGGGTATTTAATTTGTCTAGAATATCATTAATCATT
Source organism: Dactylellina cionopaga (assembly GCA_036971295.1). Classification (NCBI taxonomy): domain Eukaryota; kingdom Fungi; phylum Ascomycota; class Orbiliomycetes; order Orbiliales; family Orbiliaceae; genus Dactylellina; species Dactylellina cionopaga. The sequence continues at coordinate 225,556 of JAJTTY010000023.1, read as the reverse complement.
CCTTTCTTTAATTGTCTCATTTTTATCGATAACAGAGCCGGTCATATATGTATAAACTAGTCTTGATGCTAGTTCGCTTTCGATCTCAGATGCATGGTTTGGAATCATTAGGGTATGCCTACAAAGTGTCTTTGGGTACTAGGGCCCCAAGTTAACCAACCGTATCCACCTGGTATGACAAACGCGGATAGGAATAGTTGTCTTGCTTGTGGTTGGTGCCCAGGAATTTGTATATAAACACAGCCAAAAAGTATCAATACAACCTAGATAAGAGTTGTCAAACGATATGAGTGGTCTAGTTTCCTTATATAAAGAATATTTCACAAGTGAAGTGAGTAATTGTTTGGTTACCATTATTAGCAAGCTGGTTAGTCTGTGAAACAATCGGGCATCAAATAGTTCAAATCCGGTTGATAAGCAACATACCAGCCGTCAGTAGATGACGACACGCGTCTATTATAGATATGATTGCTTTCTCTTCTGTAGTAGATCTATATTAGCCATACTAATCTTTAAGTTGCGGGATCACAATATAGTAACGAATAATTTTTACAAGTAGATGCCAGATGTAGCTTAATAAATCGATAGCTTAATAAATCGATATTTATGTGATACAGGTAAGTTACAAGAGATTCTCGTTTTTTATTGATTATACCAGGATAGAACATGAAAAATTAGTGGCTTAAAGACTCTTAGGATATAATATCACTTAACAAGGCCAACAGTTCATATTATACGCGGTTTAGAAAACCATTAGTACCTACATGCCTATACGTGCCAGGGCTTCTTTAGCGGCATCTATGCCTGCCTGACCAAGGCGCCGACCCTCTTCACCAAGAAGCTTCCCCTCATTACCAAGGCGATCAGCCTCTTCGCTGGCAAGATCGTTGATCGTGGGAATACCGACAACATTCCCACCGACAAATTTCATGCCGTTGTTGGTAGTAACAGTATTATCGTTATTTACGGGATTCGTAGGTCCTGTCGCAATGGCTTCACCATCTGGACCAGTAGTAGGTTTACCGTCCGGACCCGTAATAAGTTTACCATCTGGACCAGTACAATTTATACAGCCATCGCCGTTAAAGATGGTGAGAGGTGCAGCAGAGACAGCGACCGCACCGATAATAATAAATAAAGAGAAACGCATGTCAGATGAATAGAGGAATTTGAAGATTATTTTTGGCGGATAGATTTGATAAGAAGTATGAATTATATAAATGAATATAAAAAGAACTTGAATATTATCGGTAGAATTATCTTGAGGATATTAACGCGGAATGTGTTGGGTGGATGAATTTAAATAATTGGATTGAATTTTGTGGTTGTTTGAAGGTGTATTAGTTTGTATAAATGTGTATGCTGATATTGATGCTGCTGTTGATGGTGATGATGATTATGATGTAGAGAGTTCGGAGATCGATATTTATATATGGCCTTGATGATACTTCTGCTAAGATGATATCATATAGGGGGTCGATGTAGGAGGCGTTGGAACGACCTTGGCTCCAGAGCTGAGCCACTTTGCATTGCTTCAGGCTGGTATAGTTTTTCTTTTTTCTTCACGCACGTTGAGCTGTGGCTTCAATCACCCCTGCTTAGGGGTTTGTCTTAAGTTTGTACGACTTGGCGTGTTCGACTCGCTATTGCGGTTATCCCTGCCGAGCATGAGCAATGAGACAGAAGCAAACCCTAGCAAATAAAAACAAAAACACCATTGAAAAGTGAATATTATACGCAGATGGTGATTTTCAAAACTTTAGAAAAGATCAGGGAATAGCATGTATCATTAGCAATTTTCAAATTGCCACCATTTCCCGAAACTCTTGTCAGAGGAGTTTTGTCACATTTTAAAGCCAGAAATTTGTCTCACATTTGCGTCGGCAAGTTATTCCGCCTCAACTACCATACAGTTATACAGCTAGGCTCCGGCGTAATCACAACAGCGAGCACAAAACATCAAGTCTTACAAATTTAATATAAGGACACCACTTTAGTTTCAATAGGCGTAATTAAAAGGTTGGAAAAACGAAATTAAAAGGTTTGTTATTGTAGTGGTAGTGCACTCAATAGCAGGGCATCTATTGCCGGGTCACCTGCTCTGTAGAGGGGTAGGCGGTAGCGAGTGCCAAGCCTCGCTACTACTATGCCTCCCCCTCATAGAGCATCCTCTAGAATAGAATCCAGAAAAGGACATCATCACTAAGGTGTTTACCGCCGCCGCCTCGGAAAACCCTATTCATATAATAGAGAGACCTACATACCCTCATGGGACTACGCTTACATAGAGCATACGCGCAGACGTCAATAACAAGGTTGAAAAAACGAAAGACAGTAAATAATATAAAACTACATGGAGAAAAGAGGAAACCCATAACTACCAGCTTGAAACAATACAAAATGGCTCAGGCCTAAAACCAGGATCAAATTTTTTTACGTTATCATCTTAAGAGAAATGTCGTAAAGAATATTTATAATATCGGTCTCTGGAGACTCTCTACATTATTATTATCATCATCATCATCATCACCATCATCATATAAATATATACAAATTCATATACTTTCAAACAACTATACGATTAAATCCAGTCATTCAACTTGTTTGAGTAATATATTTCAGCAGCGAAGCTAGCACTTGCGGATGCCATAGCCAAAATAAACAAAATTGATGGTAAAAACCCAGCTAAACAAGCGCTCGAAAATGCCATGGCCAATATTACTCCGACAGTACTTACGGATCCCGCAACCAGCTTTGCGCCCCTTTCTCTCTGAGAAAGTAAAAGTTGCTAATATTGTAAAGTTGTAGAATGGGCTCTGGGAGCCAGCGAGGGTTTGAAGAACTGCGTTGCTTTACAGAACCACCTTTTGTATACCCCGGTTTGGCCTCTTAATTTACCAGTTATTTTATTTTTTATTAGTTAGTAGTATGTATATATGTCTGGTTGTAGAGGTATAAATAGCTATTTTGTTTTTGCAGTCAGTAGAAGCGTTACTTTGGCTTTTATTTCTCTTCGTACTCCCTAAGAAAAAAACATTGTTTTTTTCCATTAAGAATTGGGACTCCCAAGAATGAAACATGATTGAGCAAACGAAACAGCGTTGAATCGAGGACAAAATTTATATCTCACAAATCCCCTTCCTTTCGGCACCTCAATACCACACACTTCAACTTCATTCTAATCGACTCAAAACTTCAATATAAACTTGCAACAGCTATACCTACAACATTCTCGGATTCCAGCCGATTACATTTGCCCGTTATCACAGAACACAGCATACCCATATCATCAATTAATTACACCAACGAGGCTTCTTAATATGCATGCCAGTGTTATAACACTAGTTGGCGATTTTCAAACTGGCCAGCCCAAACTAGCGAATCCAGAACACAGGCAGACAATGCAGGCAGAAAAGGGAAAGCCCAGCCCAAGAATAAGAAACGGAAGAGGCAGGAAAAAGCAAAACTGGTTGACGAATGAGAGGGCTCGCAGGGGACGGCACAACCAATGGCAGCTGGGCCACGGGGTTGTGACAGGGCTTTTGTAACAATTTTCACGGGGCATGGGAGTAATCTCGGGACTGTATTAATTTCAGGGCAATTGAGGAAGATGATGCGGTATAGTTATTTCCAGTACCGGCTTTGACATCTCTTTCAATCAGAATTGTGTCAATTGGGCCGGTGGTTTCGGTGGGCGGGGGCTTTAAGGGCAAGCTCAAGGCCGCTGGGGCCTTCACCATGGGGCTAAACTACACGATTCCAGATGGAACTTTAGAGTTGCGTCCCATAGCCCCTACGGACAGTCGACTAATCAGATTCGACAACAAAATGGACTTCAAGCCCTCGCTTGACCTTGACGAGTTGAACATCCTGGCTGAAGCGATTGTTTTCAGGATGGCAGGTATCAGGGCCGGCATAATGTGGGGTAAAGGGACGATTGTAGGGGCTTGGGCGGATTTCAAAGGGGGGTTGAAAGGTTCTGTCAAGCTTGGTGATCTGGACGCAGGTGAATGTCCAACTAATTTTCCTTTCGCTGTCACTGGTAAGTTAGGGGACAGGATCGACAAGTCAGAAAAGGTTTAAAGTGTTGTTTGAGGATGTCAGAGATTTTATGTTTTGATGATGACGTCTGGTTTTCTGCTCGTGGATGTGTGCTTGTGTTAACACTTTTTAGCCTCTTTAGCCTCCGCCTTGGCGCGGCCCCCCTGCAGCGAGCATGGAGAAGATTTGAAGGGAAAAAAAAAACTAGAGCGAAAAATTGAGCACCTAGCCACACTTGTTTCGACCGTATCAAGACAATTCACCTCCATACTTCATATGAAGCAGGAGCCATGCGGCGTTCTGCGATCAACCATGGGTTTCAGACAGTTTGATTTCACAATCTACAGATTGTAAGGATGTTACACTTCTGGAATTCTACAGGGGCTCCGTGGAGACCATGAAAATGAAGCCCAGACTCTTGGGCCTCAGTACACAACCTAGAACTATAACCGTCGTGTATCTGCATTCCTAGATACTATTTTTTCTCCCATCTATAAGATAGTATACAATTACATTTACAGTTTACACCAGCATTCGCATTTCTCTTCTTTAAATTTTACCTCTGGAAGGAAGATTTCTCTAAATACATTTAATACTTTCTCTTAATCTTGGCTCTCTATTGCTTTGAGGCTAGTCCTTCTATTAACCGGAACCATTTTACTGAATAATCCGGTCTACCCGTTTACGAATATCCCAAAATGAAAACTTCAGCTCTCTCTATTACTTTTCTTCTTATCTCCGCCACGTACGCCTTGCCCTGGTCGAAATTCGTCGGCGGCACCATTGTCGGCAACACGGTTAATGGTGCTTTCTTCCCTGGAAAAGACGGCAACAGCGGCATCGTTGTCAACGGCGCGAAATTCACCGGTGGCAAAATTATCGTCCCTGAGGGCGCTGAGAGCGACCGCCTTGGTGAGGAAGGCAGGCGCCGTGGTGAAGAGGGCTTGAAGAGTGCTAATAAAGGTTTGGACGCTGCTAGTAAGGGTTTGAAGGGTGCTAAGGAAGGCTTGGATGGTTTTAGCATGAAATTCGTCGGTGGCAATGTCGTCGGCGCTAACACGATGAACGGTGCTGCGGGTGAGGAGGGCAGGCGCCTCGGTCAGGCGGGCATTGATGCCGCTAAGGAAGCTCTGGCAGGTGTAGGGATGTAGGTGCTAACGGTGTTCCGAACCGCGCAAATATGCATTGTGGCCTTGTTAAGCGATATTTATATCCTGAAGGTCTTCTGAGAAACCCAATTTTCCCGAGATCCCATCCTGGAATCTCCGGTAGCCAACTAGAAGCTCTTGTAACGTATTCTATATCAATCTAAGGACGGATTAGTCAGTGTATTATGATCTCATTCCCAGTGTATTATATAAACTCGCCCCTCTCGCTATTATTCAAAAAGCATGGAAAAAAGAGGCGCAAGGATGAAGTTCTGAGACACCCTCTCCACAGTCAGCAGCTGCGGCCGCGACGCGGGAAATAGCAGGGGCTCCCTCCAATTCATACCAGGCAAAGAAAGATACGGCTTAGGCATCCCGGATTGTGAGCTTTGCCTGCCTCCGTACACACTGATGCATACACGCTAATGCAACTTTCCGAAAGTTATCAATCGGAAAGATAGATGCACTTTTAGGACTGGTGACGGAGACCTCGCCTGAAGTCGACGAAACGACGCCTACTACAGATGAGCATCAGCCTAGGCAAAGAGGTGTACCGCTGATCTCTTATGCCATCCGTGGATAGGCTACTTTGATGAGTAGCTGGGAAGACCCGCATTATTTTACAGGGGCATTCCCAACATTATTTCCGAACGGTATTGGAGGCCACCGGGACCAGAGACCGGTAACGGTATCGCTGGAGGCTTTGCAAAATGGGCCTTAAACCATCATAGTAGAAGGTAATTATAATTGTCTATAAATAGACGTTTCCGGCCTTTTTTAGCCTAAAACAAATCAACACGTTAATTTACCGAATCTCAGCCAATCAAATTTACCTATTATCGATGCATCATGAACCTCTACTAATATTTTCCATGGGTTTTAGGTTCGCTCACTATAAGACGTTTATGTATCTTCTCTACGATGTCATACAGCTACGAAAGTCGTCCCTAGGGTATTCTCTGCTTGTTAAACGCCGAAAATGGCGATCTGCCAAAGATGACATAACCTCACTCACAGTCAAACAGCTTCAGGATGCTGCAAGGGCAGTCGCCAACGGACAGACAATTGAAAATCCTGCTATCCTGAGGCTTCAACGAGAGCTTACGGCAATTGGCATGCAAGTGCCACCATCATTCTCGCAGAAGCTGAACATGCGATCCCAATCAGAGGCTTGATTATACGATGCGGGATGCCTGGATTTTGGCTGACTATCAACCCTTCCGACTTGCGGAACCCTCTTGTGTTGGTTCTAGCTGGTATTAAGTATGGCCTCCCTACGGCTAGCGCTACACTTTGTCACACAGCAGCAACCTCTAATCCAGTAGCGGTTGCCCAGTTCTTTGACCAATCTGTAAAGCTGTCTTTACTGGCCTTCTATGCTCTCATACAGGCGAAATTGGGATCCTTGGGCGAGTCTCGAATCACTACGGAGTTGTTGAGACGAACGGGCGTGGGATGCTACATCTTCATGCTTTGGTATGGCTAACTGGCAACGTCGCTTTCAACTCTCTGCGCGATCGACTTCTGCAGGACGATGATTTTGCCAATAGAATGATACGATACCTAGAGTCGATTATCGTACAAAGTATAAACTCAGAGATTGGCGACAGTGGTACTGCTGGACCTGCAGATGTGCCACCTTCCTCCAAAAACCAAGAGTCGGATCCCGAATTCTACATGAGCCCGTCTTCTTATGATGACGAGTGGATCGCCGTCCAATTGTCGTTCGCCGTTGAGATGTATGGCGTTTCCTCTTTTCAGCCCTATGTCTCTATCAAAGGCCTTTTATCATTGAACGAATTATGAAATAAAAATCTGTGAAAAGTTATTTAAATCGCCAATATTCTTGTTAAATTTGAATACTCTATTTTCGATAGCAAACGGTCTGATTCTTTAAAGCGAAATAAACTTAGAAAAATAATATATTTAAAGGATATATCTTCCCCTTTTACCACTGAATTTTCCCGTTTCGGTCAAAATTAGCAGTTATAGTGTTGTTAAACTATTCAAGTTACTTTGTATAGGAAAACGACAATCCAGAAAGATGTTTGATGGGTATTTGTTGTATAGTACGGTCAGAAAGTATTGTAACATACTAGTGAGACCAGTAAAACGCACAAAGGAAGTTTTTAGGAAATAACGTAAAACATAGGCCAGCGAGCCACCATATTTTCAACGAAAACACCACCAAAAAGCATCGAAATGGCAAAAAAAGGGCTACTTCAATAAACGGACTATTATATAATTAAATGTAAATAAAAATTAAAAACTTATATAAAAAGTAATAAGAAAAATATATAAAAAACCGTTGTTTTGATGCAACAACACAGAGGTTTTGCTCGATTAAGCGAGGCTAACTAGGGGCTTCCTCTCTCGATACCCCTCTGTTCATTACATCTACCTCACCAGCTTGCATCTATCAGCTCTAGAGACGAAAGCCAAAGAAGACAGCTGCTTTTTGTTATAATTTTCATTATATTTTGTAATAAGCATGCCGAAGATCAATATAGAAAAGAACAAAAGGATGGAGGATGCCTTCATAACATACAAAACAGGGCGGGCACCCTCGCTCACTACAGCAGCTGCTTCTCATAATATACCAGTTTCGAGCTTGAAGCACTGGATTACCGGCCGGCTGGTGGCAGTCATCGGTGTTCAAAACCAATTAAAAAATTCACTTCTTGATTTAGTTTAGGAGGAAGCAATAAGTAAATGGATTCAAAAGCTATGGGCTTAGAAATTCCCTGCCTGCTATAATCTTATTTGCTCTATGGCAGAGACTCTAGGAGGCCGATAACCTAGAAAGAACTAGATAACGAATTATCTTAATCGCCACCCCGAATTAACGAGAGTTTGATCATGGTTATTAGAGGATAAAAGAGGGAAAAGCACCAAGGTTACAACAATTATAGAGTAATTCACCCTCTACAACCAGATTATGAAAAAGCATAAAACCTTGCCCGAAAATATCTAGAATATGGACGAGAAAGGCTTCATGATTAAGTATGGTAAGATAGCCCATGTTACCATCCCTACCAAGGCAAAATACCAGCGCTTCTACCTCCATAATATTAATTGACAATTAGTCACCCTGGTTGAAATTATATCCGTTACCGGCAAATTCTGCCCACCACTTATAATATTCCCTGGCAAGATTCATATGCTTAGTACTCACCAGGATTATATACCATAGGATGGCTGGCAATAAGGCTTGAGTAAAAAAGGGTTTACAACTGACGAGCTGGCCTTAGATTGGTTGAAATCTTATTTTAAGCCAACAACTGCACAAATCACCGGGCCATTTTCTAAACAATCCACCAGGCTTCTTATACTTAACGGTCATGGTAGTTATATTACGCCTGCCTTCATTAATTTCTGTAGAAACCATAAAATCCTCTTACTCTACCTATCTCCTCACACTACCCATTTACTCTAGCCCCTTGATATTGATCTCTTTAATTATTATTCAAGAGCTTATGATGATAATGTTAACAAGTTTTATTGTTTTAGGGGTACCGGGATATCGAAATATAACTTCACCAGGTTTATATCTATAGCTTGTGATAAGGTTTTCAATGAAAAGATTCTTAAGGGTGGGTGGAAGGGAGCTGGATTACTACCATTCGATTTTCTCACGGTTTTAGAAAAGATGCCGGCATTTCAAAAAGCGGACCACATTGATTTGCTCGAAGGGATAGTATCGGAAGCACAACTAATAACACCAGCGAATATTAATATCGTCCAAACACCAGCCTGCCCAGCTGCTCTCAAAGTCTTCATTAATGAGGTGTGTAATGAAGTTCGTGATGAGCTTATCTCGCCGCTTTAATAAAAGCTCGATAAAATAATTAAGATAGCCGAAATATCTTACCATAAACAAGCCATTTTACAGGCTACAAATGATGAGTTTAGGATCGCTGTTGGGCTTAAGCAGAATGTACGACCGGGCGGGCGAACTCAATTGTCGAAAGCGAGGATACTAGCAGACGTCGAAGTTGCAGCGCTGGTGGTTGCCGCCGAAGAGAGAGTGACGCAGCGAGCTACGCGTGCTGCTACCGCCGCTGCCACCGCTGCTGCAACCTCTGCTGCAACCTCTGCTGCTACCACTGGTATTGCCCCCTGGGCTCCTGTAAATCACCCTGTGCTTGTCAATGTCGCTGCCCAGGTTGCTCCAGCTGCTGATACCGCATCGATTATTATTACTGTCCGAGCCGGAAGAATGCGTTGTGCATTCAAAAAATGATGTTTTTACTGGTTTTTCGACCAGTTTCCATGTAATTCTTTATATATCCCTTATATTATTATATATATATTATTTATATTATTCAATTCAATGAAATTATGATTTTTTTGCCATTTCGATCCTTTTTGGTGGTGTTTTCGTCGAAAATATGGAGGCTCGCTGGCCTATGTTCTATGTTACACAGTGAAATAGAGAATCTTCGGTAGCAGTCAATATATCTTATTCGTAAATCTTCTTGAGTAGATGGGTGCATACGTAGTGTTGTCCCTTTCAAGGAGTTTGTCTGTCCATATCTCAACCCAATCGCGATGATATTCGCTCTCGATAACCCAATGGACGTCCACTCGTTGCGTTTGCACTTTGCGGCTTGTGTGCTCTTGGACAAGCTGTTGGATGTGCGACAGATGAGCAGCAATCCCAACTCCGGATGCCAGCATAACCACGGTCCCATATTTCTTAAGCTGTCGCGATCTACCGTAAGGACCTTCGATATAAACGGGATACGACATTTCCTTGCGCATCCATGCGTGCGAGAGACAATGCACAAGGTTTCGGGTGAAACCGCTGCGAGGTTGGACAATATAGCCAAGCCTCATTACCTTGAGCCGTTTCCTTTCCATAAAATGCCCAGCTCCACCGCCTTATAAATTTATTTACTAGTATTTCTAATCATAATTCTAATATAAAAAACCAACCAACAGGCTAAAGACTTTTACAATATCTACCACACGGTGTCAGTATCTGGGCCGGAGCATCGAAACTCGCCGGCGATGCGATATGATCTTGGTAAAAACAACCAGAAGCACCCTGCATATTGGCGTGTATATTATCTCGAACGTGGTTCTCACGGTTTGACTGCTCGGATCACACTACCTGGGCCACAAATAGAAGTTTCATCTGAGGATATTGCTGTATAGTGAGTACTCCATTTAGTGTGATATCGCCCACAAGGGTATGTTGGCCCGTGATTCTATTAATTGCATTGATTGTGTATTCCCAAGAAGACCACAAACCGGACAAGGCGGCACCCCGAAGAGCACCATAGGATTCTTTGATCAGATATTTGGACAAGGATTCACTGATATCCTGATCAATTTTCAAACCAAAATCTGGAAAACTAAATGCAAACAATTTGTCTTTCTGATTCGGTTGGGTTCCTTCGATTGTTCAACCACGAATTAGAGAATTTATAACTTGAAAGGTGGCTTTGGTGTACAAGAATATCGATATAGATTGACGTTTTAGGCTATGAATGATGCCTATGACGTAACCCCTGGCAGATTCTTGATGGCAGAGATTGCTGTTGCTGAGGAAATATGGTCGGAATAAGCGATCTCCCAACGTTAACACGCTGGTTCAACAAGAAAGGATACTAAAAGGATCGAATATGACAACTATAGCCTGAAAAACATCAAATAAGTTGTTGCAATGACCATTCAGATACGTGAAAATCTATGACTGTTGAAAATCCACAGGATCTGGAGATGAACAACAGTGTACATGGATGGATGACATGGTCGTTTCACACCGAATCGACCGCATCCATCACACAAAGTAAGCATCTACGAATAACTGCAGGCTCCATCCTTCATCACAACCTCCCGTTGATTGATCCAAGAATACTCGGCAGAAAAGGATCTGTGCTCTTTCTATTAATAGAATACATTCTCGTTTAGACACTTATCCAAGGAACAATAGGATTCAACGGCCCAATTGACCTCATGTTTCTTACGCGAATGTCAAGAATGGTCTCATCCAGCTGCCTACTCGAATATCGGTGAGCAATGAGTTGGTTGGCTGATAAGGTATGCATATTGAATAGGCGGAAGTCGTTAAAGGGTCGACGAATGTTGGATTCAGCGTCCTGGATAACCCAGAAACGCATGGAAATCAGAACACAGCGACGAGCGGCGCACGGACCTTTTGGTGACATTTGTTTGGCAGGGTGATGCCAAAGCCATGATTTGGGTAAAGTTTATTGGCGATACTGAATCCGGATCGTCAGCCCTCGCTATCTTGTTATCCATACGATGTACACGAATTTGATCCAGCGCGCCACAGCCCGTTCACCCTGCACGAGAGAAAATACCATGTAAATATGATGCGAAGGACACAACAAGCTGGGCTTGCAAATAAATTTTGATATACGTCTACATGGACTTTGGCCTAGTTCAGAATACTTGACGTTCAACACCACCACGCAGAGGAGCTGTTCGACTTCTATAAAGATTGAAGATCTATAGATAAGCCTTCCGCTCTGCGTGCAAGCATATGAATCATGCGTTGCACAGCCCAGGGCATTTGTCACACTTAAGACAACCGCCCGCTCCACTCAGAGTAACTCCAGCTAACTGATCCTGCTGGAGCCCAACTACCTTAAGACATGATGCCCAAATAGGTGTATTTACACATCCCAAGTCAATGGCATAGTTAGGCCCGAAGCCGATTCCTAGGTATGGGCTACCAGGGTTCGGAGCTGGCGAGATAACAGTCGGTCTTTATGAACAGTTTGAGTATTAGCTAGGCTGTAGTATTATGCAAGATCACAATAGTTGGAAGAGATAATAAACCGCTAGAAAAGGGGGGGTATCAACAAAGGATGAAATGTAAATGGCTGTACATTACTTACACAGGAGCGTAGATGTCAACCCCACCTAAGACAGGGGATGGTGCTGCAGATACAGCGCTTGAATATAAACTTCGGTTAGTGTTTTTATATATTATGGTTTTCGGCAACTAATGTCCCTTGAGGAGCTCAAGTTCCCACCTTAAAACAATGCTCAATAAAACGGTTGGTGTGGCTGAGAAGTGCATTTTGGGCTTCCTCTTCGAGATTATGATAGTTATTATGGACAATAACAGAATGGAAACAAAATCCCAGTAGTGATAGAGTATGTTGCAAAATGAATATATTGTTAGAAGATATATGACTGGAGTGTGTTGAAGGGATGCCAATATATTATACTTCAGTTCAGCAAACTGAACTCTGATATATATATGCATTGGGATACGTCCAAAAAGGTTCCAAGAGGCACCGTTACCGTTTTAGGAAGCTACAATCGACTGAGAAAACTCAAGGGGAAAGAGTCCGTAATAAGATATCACACCCTGTATTACGGCATATCTTGCTTACATAGATAAGGTATAATATGATATGGGACGTCGATCAATTTAATTTTCGAACTTATGCGCACACTAGTGTCAACGTAGTGGTCTTACCTGCCTATCGTTTCCCACTATTGTATGTTAAACACATGGCCATAATTTCTAGACACGTTACACTAACGCGTATTAGTTCTGATCCGGTAGTATAGGATTTAATGAGGTTGTCAGCTGCCAAGTGGAGTCAAAAGGCCACATCTATACATATTTATATGGCATTTTGGCATTGGCAACCAAGTTAGTTTAGTGGATGCCGGTCGCACCCTACGTCAGTCTGAAATTAAGTTATCGGTACCGACTGGGAAGGTTAAGAGGGGACTTCTTAAGCGTGTGGCTGGCTTTGATAAGGGAAATATCGCAATTATCAGCTATGTCGACAGAGTCTTAAGGATGTGTTGCCTCAGGATGAAAAGCCTGCGGCTAGCAGACCATAACCCCGGGATACAGGACTGCAAATGCGCATATGCGAGCTAAAGCCGGAAATGGATTCCTTCCATGGTTAAAGTTTGAAATATATCAAAGTTGATAAACGCTCGAGGCTGTATCAGAAGGAGCCACATCTTCTGTTCACATCTTCTGTTCGTTTTGGTATAAGTATTACTTGGTCTACGCCTCCAATCAATGCGGCCTCCTCTCTTGGTTCGATACTGGCTTCCTTACATGACAACAAAAAGTACAATTCCAAATTTATCTCGCAAAGCATTGAAATAAAGCGTCAAACCATGCTGTTATCTGCATTTTTGGTCAAAATATCGACGAGGTAAGTGCTGCGAGTGACAAATATTACCATATTCCTGGGCTAACCTCACCCCATCTCCAGTTTATTATTCGTGTCACCAGTTTTCGCCGAGTACGTACGGATCTAAAAGAAATTAGGAATATCTTTGATATTTGTGCCGCCAAATCTACAGCCGGCTAACGTGAAGCCATCCTCAAGCTTTATAATACTTCTAGAAACGGGCAATGTTGGCGCGGGAGCCGGCCCTGGAATCGGCCCATTTGCCGTGTTTCCTGTCCTTTGCCTCAAACAACCAATCGCACCAGATTGCTATTGGGTAGCAGGTCTCCAACAGGGACAAAACGTGCCTGGGAAAACTGCCCAGGATAAGCTAAATTGTCTTGATTGTACGGGTGCAAACGGGAAATGTCAATATCTTTGCGGGAGACGTTAGCAGCTGGCAGAACTCGCGTTTAAATTCGGGACCGGATTGCGCGTTTATATTCCGGTTGGATGCCCTGGGTGGTTTGGAAATTTTAAATTAGTTCTACTTTGGAGACTCCGGAGCTTCTATCATGTTCACTAGAGACGGTATTCGTAGGGATAACAGTAGAACGAATCTACCTGTTAGTGTATAACAAGTCCCGAACCCATCTAATCCCTACCTACCGGGGGTTATAGGGACAGACCTTTGCGCCAAAAAATTTCAAATGCAAACTTTCGCTTGCAACACCAAATCGAGCGCGCAACACAAAAATAATTGAGCTTCACCGAAATCTGCGAGACTACACTGAAATAGAAATTATGGGGATACGTCACACCACGTACTCCTGACTGTGATAATAAGTTGACCTATAGTATGTATTAATAAAAGCCATACATTTATAAAAGCTATATACAGGAAAACCTGGGCACGTAATCATGACGTAGTGGGTGATTCAACACCAAAACTCATTATCTCCAACTTTGAAAGCTTCGCAAAACATTAATACATTAAAAAATAAATCGAAAATGCCAGCAAATAAGAAATACGAAGCTGCAGTTGCTGCATATTGGAAGTTGGAAGAAAAAGATCGCAATACAACCGCAGTTGCGCGCGAACATAATGTCGACCCCCAGACCTTGCGTCGACGGCTCAAAGGTGTGCAGAACGAGGCGTCTACTCGCTGGAATAGGGTTCTCACACTTTGCGAAGAAAAGGAGCTCGTAAATTAGATTCTCACCAAATCCGATAAGGGTTACCCTCCCTGCTCTCGATTTGTTGCAGCTCGCGCTATCTATATAGCTCAACAATCAGATCCAACTCGTACAAGCGTGGGACATACTTAGGTAAATGAGTTTGCAAAGCGCCACAACGACAAACTGGAAGGTAGATGGGTGCACCGCATCGAGTCTGACAGGGTTGAGGAGGCAACACCTGAAAATCTTCGCCATTGGTTCGAAATTGTCAGTTCTCCCTAGCTCCCTGGCTCTAGCACTCTCTGACTTTTATATAGTTCCAAAAGGCGAAGGCAGAACACAATGTCGCAGATAAGGACGTTTGGAACATGGACGAGAAGGGTATTCGCATTGGCCAGGGCACCAAGCTCTATACGTATGCACGGAAAGGGTGTTCCAAAAAGCGAGGTAATGACGGCAGTCGACAAAACGTCACAATCATCAATTGTGTGAATGCAGTTGACAAAGCAATGCCACCCACTATTATTCACAAGGGTGGTAACATCATGGAGAACTGGTTCGATGATGCTGCGATATTGGAAGGCAATGATTTCTTCATTACCGCCACCAAGAAAGGCTGGACGAATAATACAATTAACGCTGAGTGGATTGTTGAATTCGACGCATATTCAGCAGATGGCCATGATAATCAAAACTACAATCGAATGTTAACCTTCGACGGCCATGGTTCACACATAAGCGTCGAGTTTCTCATCTATTGCATGAACCGATCCATCATCCCAGTTCAGATGCCACCTTATTGCACTCATCTTCTGCAGCCATTAGACGTCTCATTATACGGTCTCCTACAACGAAAATATGGTAAACATCTCGATAACCTCGCCTTCTCTCTGGACCACTCCATCCCTATGTCACGCACTCAGTTCTGGGAGATCTATCAGAAAGCTCATGTCGAGACATTTACACAAGAAAACATTGCAACTGCATGGAAAATCTCCGGACTTATTCCATATTCTCCTAACCAAGTTCTTCGCAAACTGGATCCCACACCACCTCCCTGTGAGGAGACAAGTCCATTGGTACCCCATACACCCAAATGCACGAAGGATGTCGTCAATTTGGTGTCGTTAATCCATACCACCCCTCGATCACGGCTCAACCAAGCAATATTACAGCGTGGAATGGAGCAATCTCTAACCAAATACGCATTACTCGAGCAGAATTACAAGAGCCTCGAGGCTAGTGTGCGCGAATTGAAAAAAAGACAAAATTTGAAGAGAATTGGTCCAGCATCTAGCGAGACAGGAAGATCTAAATTATGGACTAAGGGCGCTATTAAGGAGCGATATAGATTAAAGCGCGACCAAGCCATGGAAGAAGATCAGAAGGAAGCTAAGCGCAACCCTAAGAAACCAAAGACCGTCGCGGATAAAGAAAATATTCAGCCTGAAGTTCTCATCCATGAATCTACACCGTCTTCGTCGTCTACAATTCAGAGGCAGACCATTGAAGCCGATGCCCCATATTGGGTGATGAAACGTCATTGAGACCATACAAAATATATATTATTAAAATAAATACTATTAAGAAGCCATGCATATTCGTTATTGCTCTTTCATTCATCGATTTGTGAATAAATCAATTATAAATATATAAGGTACGATAATCGTGTGGAAGCGTAATGTGTTGCTCAAGGATCACGTTCCCGGATTTTCCTGTAACGTAGAACATAGGCCAGCGAGCCTCCCAAGCCAGAGAGCCACTATGTTTTATGCCAGAACACAACCATAAAGGATTGAAATGGCAAAAAAAAGGTAATTATCATTGAATGTAGTAGTTTATAATTGAGTATTAAAAAAACATTTAAAGATATTGTAAATCTACGAGCAGAACCATCCAGAATCGATGTTTTCATATTGCACAACACGACGATGCTATCACCAAAAAAAATCATAAAAATTATATTTTTGAATACATGTATTCCTGGTGTATCCCTTTATAACTTTTATATATATAACTTTGCTATAATGCCAACGGTGGTGGTGTTATCGACGTGTAAATCTAGGTGGGAAATCGTATATGTCAAGGTTTCGCATGTTTTATGGGGTTAATCGACAATGGAATCAGCTGAAAGTTGAATATGGTGGAATAATACGTATATACGAGGCACTGTGAAGGTTGTAGCTGATTTCGTTCAAGGATGGTGGAGATATCGTCAATGTTATCGTCATTAGCAGGTTGTCAGGTGGTTGTTTTGGTGAAGTTTTAGTTTTGGTGAAATTATTGTTACCCCAACTTACCACCAAAAAATCATGTGTTATTTGCCCAAAACATAGGTTTTGAATGACCTCTGCTCGTAGATTTACAATATTTTTAAATGTTTTTTAATATTCAATTATAAACTATTACGTTCAATGATATTACCTTTTTTTTTTGCCATTTCAATCCTTCATGGTTGTGTTCTGGCATAAAACATAGTGGCTCTCTGGCTTGGGAGGCTCGCTGGCCTATGTTCTACGTTAACTAGCAAGCCAGCCACCAAAATGTGTTGAGCTTAGATGAGCTTACCATAGATATTGGCTATAAATACTTTAGGCTACCAGCTTATGAATGAAGTTTTGAAGTATGCAAGTATGAGCAAAATGCCACGATGAAAATTAGTGTCACCAAATCCCGTCTCATGGAGTCTAGTAGTAATTTGTCAGAAACTAAGCTTGTGGTTCATAAAACCAAATACGGCTACCAACATTGTGATATCTCACCTTGACAACCTTGACATAAAACTCACAAACATATATACATGATATATATTGGTTGTCTAAGTTTATGCACCTATATTTGAAATATATTCATGGTCTACGAGGGGTTATAGGGGGTGACCTTTGCGCCAAAAATTTTCAAATGCAAACTTTCGCTTGCAACACCAAATCGAGCGCGCAACACAAAAATAATTGAGCTTCACCGAAATCTGCTATGGATCTGAATCTATAAATCTCTAGGAACGCGTGAGGATGAATGAATATGCGATAATCTCTTTGTTCTACAGGAAGGACAACAAACAGTTTATATATAATCTCACATAAAATACTACTAATAAAATATCACGGGTACATGCTTAACGTAATCATCAACATATTTATAAAAATTATAAATTAATGAAAGTTATGTATTAATGAAAATTATATATTGATAAAAATTATGTATTGATGAAAACCAGGCCTCAATGAAAACTATATATTAATAAAAATTATATATTAATGAAAACTATATATTAATAAAAGCTATGTATTAATGAAAGTTATATATCAACGAAAGCTATATATTGATAAAAGCTATATATCAATAAAAGCCATGCCTTAATGAAAGCCATGTATCGAGGAAAGTTTATGTATTAATGAAAGCTATATATCAACAAAAGCTATATATTAATGAAAGCCATGTATCAACAAAAGCTATGTATCAATGAAAGTTATGTATTAATAAGAGCCATATATCGATGAGAGCCATATATTAACGAAAGCCATGTATTAACGAAAGCCATACATTGATGAAAGCTATGTATTAACAAAAGCCATATATCAATGAAAGCCATGTATCAACGAAAGCCATGTATCGACGAAAGCTATATATCAATGAAAGCCATGTTGTAAGGCGCAGCCTTGCTGTTCATGTAGATAGTAGAGCCACTTACCTGTGTGGTGGTGGCTGGGCCGAGCGCCGAGCGCGGGCCGAGAAGTTGTGGTTGACCGAGCGGAGGCCTGACCGAGCTGTATATAGAGCCGAGCTCCCTCGGCACCACTTAATAAAAACACCTTACTTTATCACACACATGCATATTAACACATGTATTGACGAAAGCCATGCATCGACGAAAGCCATACATTGATGAAAGCCATGTGTCGACGAAAGCCATATATCAATGAAAGCCATATATTAATGAAAGCCATATATCAATGAAAGCCATGTATCGACGAAAGCCATGTATCAATCAATAAGAAATTGTAATTTTCAAAAAAAAGTGGGTTTTAACATTTTCCAAAGATTTTAGAAAGGATTTCGGCTTTGTTAATAAATAATTATATTATTCTCTTATTTATAGAACTTTGTTAATGCATAGCCTGGCCTTCGTCAATGCATGGCTTTTACTGGAATGTTGAGGTGGCTCGCTAAGCTAGTCTGACTCGCAGGCCCGTCAATCACGTTAAGACTTTCCCATTCTTGGCAACAAGGCTTTCCACTGCTGCGATGCAAAATCAGGCCTGACGCTCGTCGGATTTTCATGCGTTTGACAACTCATTTCGTGCGCAGAGAGGCGCGCAAACAAATGCCGAGGCATGACCGTAGACATAGAGGGTTTGCTGCGGGGCTCTGCAGCGCAGTATTGAGGGAACTTTACGGCTGTGTTCTCAAGCAACCAAACTTGTTTCCGGTGCTAAACGAGATCGATTGTATCTGGGTCGAACAGAAGGAAGGGAGGGTGCGACACTTCATGTCGAGCGACGAGCGTGCTCGTGGTCATATTAACCTTTGAATGATACCTAACTTGGCATGTAAGAAATAAGACGTATGATATTCCGCACACCGTATGGTCAAAACGTATCGTCGGCCGTCAGGTTCTTTCCATAACTTGTTTTGTGCATCAGAAAACTAAACACGTCAAACATCTACAACAAAAAGTCCTTGAATTGAGTATGAACACGAAAGTCAACCCACACCGAGATGCGAGGTGCTTGTGAGGCTAGAACGCTCATAGCTGAAGCAATACGTACATTCTTGACACTCGTAGTCCGCATATGAAATAAAAGCACCCCTCCAGGGAAAAAAACGGGGCGCGAGGTAGAACCTTTCCGTATCACATCGTCTTATCCCCAAAAAGGATTCTGGAGGATCGTGCCCAAAGATGACGAATGGCCGCGAATCACACTTTCGACAATCCGCGCTCAAGATTTCAAACTGATACAGAAGCTAATCAAAGAAAATAAAATAGACATAAAGATTGTCGAGCAGGTGCGTATCTCACAACTACGATTCCATTGTCTTTCTTATCGAATCGTAGGACTTGCAGTGGCTGCACCGAGCGAAACGGCAAATGGTGGCGAGCCGGCACGCGCCAACAACGAAAGGATAGATGAAAATGGGCAGCCCGGTGCCGAAACTGCAGCTTTTCCAGATGGACGTTTTCAAGGAGCTGATGGCCGAAAACCGAAGGCTTACCATAGAACTTGAGGCTGCTAAGAAGGATATCGAGAGATTGAAAAGGGAAGGCGGATCTGGGCCGCCCGATCAGATGGACATATTGAGGAGACTTCAACACCTTGAGAAATTCATTCCAAAAGAGTGAGTTTCTAGGTAGTTAGACTCGTTCCTTCTGCGCATAAAACGTAGTGTGTTGTTTAGATCCGACGACCTTCCAATATATCTTTTCGATGGTATATTGTGACTTTGACACCAACGTGGTTGATTACGAGGCGCGATTGGGAGACTCCGCAGTCGGTCATCTAAAACTATCATGTCCTTAGACCCTTTACGAGTTCTCGAATCGCTTCCCATAGATCCCCGCGTCCAGCTGTGCAGTCCAGCTGGAGGATACCGTCGGTCTTGTTCCATATGAAAACCTGTATCCGCTCATCCTGGTCGTGGGATTCATCGGGAATCACGTAGCTATCGAAAATCTCCGATATATCGTCCACTTCAGCTGGGGCCGTAGACCGGATATTCGGGCCCTGGTGGACCGATGGCCTTGAACTATACACGGACGAGGTATACCTGACGCAGTCACCGGCTGAGGTTTCAGAGGCGGCTCATTATAAATGAAAAAAGAAGCGAAGAAATGCTTGTTGACCTCGAGAGAGGTGATACTCGCGCCAGGCGGGGACAACATGAGCCCGGGATCGAACAGTAGATTTCGATCGAACGAGTGAGCAACTCCGTACGGTCTGCCGCACCGACGATCGACGCCTTCCTTGGATAGTCTTTTGGTTCTGAATTGTCAGTGGCTCGAAATAATTTACTCCTTAACTAATCTAGAATGCCGAAGACATAACCAGACATACGAAGTACAAACAGCTTTTTTGATATCAACAGTGTTGGAAAATGTGTATGAACGAATGCCCGGTAAATCCCGCATCCTGGTTCCGTATATTTGCTCATCGGACTGAGTGAGGGGAGTTTGAGGCTCAAAATTGCAAAGTACTTTTCCTGAATGGCTGGTTAACTGCTAGTCTCCAATTCTCCACTTTTTTTCAGGCGTTTACAACGAGACCTGCAGCGAAGCTGCTCGGGAAGAGTTGCTTGATGTCTTGGGAGACGCACACACTCGCGGAGAGCATGCAGGTGGAATATTTTCGCTTTCGCTCGCAAATCGGCCGATACTTATGATCGATACAACGGATTTCTGTTCTGAGAGCAACCAAACGGTTCAGGCACCCGCAAAACAAGGCAAGCCTTACGTTACGTCTGCGACATCGAATTAAGTGGAAAGCATTCTCGAAGCTGTTTGTGAGAACTAGCTCCTAGTAGCGATTCTTGTGAATCTTTGCGAGGACGAGCAATGCGTCCGATATCCACTGTAGGGTGCAGACAAGGAGACAAGCTCTAACTATCTTCATTATGCAAATCATATCCTGGGCATGCCATCTCCGAGGTGATCAAAATGACGCCGAAGCAAACGCACATACCCTTGCAGAGACCGCGGAACCGGTTCTACTTTTTGGAATTCTCGATTCAGGTGGACCAAAGTTTTGCCTCCACAATTGTAAGCATTCCCTGCGAGCTGAAGTAATTCATATGAAAGTTCAGTCGTCTTTGATTAGTTCTCGTGTTCATTTGGAGGCTCTTTTTAACCTTTAGAGACTTTAACCACCATCATTCCTCAAGCCAAGCGACGAGCATGCGAAGTGAACCGCCCACTAGCTTAGTGGATCCTAGCCCAGATTTAGGACTGTATTAGAACACACCCACTTTGTGGTTGGATCCTTGTCCTCTTTGTGGTATACGCTGAGCCCTCAAAACAACCACAAACAGTTCCGACAAGCCCAGAACAGCGGCGGGACCAGCTCTTGTTTGGTTTTCCGGGATGGCTGGTAACAATCGACGAAATTCTGTTTTGGGACTGGCAATTAATATTAGTGAGAAGGTTAAAATGGACTTTTAACCAAGGTGAAGGGGCATTGAACTTCTTGTTTCGTGGTATCATGTCATTGTGTCGCGCAAGCTTGCATCTGGGGGAAATGGGTTGGCAATTCAGATTTAAGCCTCCGCGATTTCAGCCCTTCGGGATTAGTTCATGTTGGGGTCAACGCAAACCGAGCCGTCGCACCTACGACCAAGCGGAGGCTCTTCGATGCACTGCGCACCTCTCCAGAGTAAAGAGACAGTTTTAGCCGTGCCCGTTCTCTCCCTTGAACGGGTCCCTGTCTTGCTTTTCCCGTTTGTGAAGGTGGAAACGACCAATAGTTCCCACAGACGATTGAGATGCGTTGCAAGTAGTTTCCTCTGTATGGCGCCTGCAGGACTCCCCCCATCCGACAAAGGAAAACGCAGAGCTACCTTGCGCCCTGCCCTGACGATGCCGTGGGGTGAGACCTGTACAATACTTTTGTTATCATAAAAAAAAGGTGGGTCCTAAGTTGGGATGTTAGAGACTTTGTTATTCTTCCCGGGAATCTAGCAACTGTATCGTGCGCTATCGATTTAAATTTCCGCGAAATGGAAATCATTATAAGATACCGCCCTCCTGACCTCCAAACCTTTCCTTTCGCCTTGATGTTTTCGTTAGAGACTTCAATCAATCCACCAGTCGCCTTAGCAGTATATCTGGCTCAAACTACATACTTACTATCTTGACAACGTCAGACTGTTCCTTGCATGAAACCAGGTCTCGGGAGCGTTCTTAGACAAGTTTTGTTTCTAATCCGAACGATCTCGTTGAAAGCTCGTTTAACGGATTCGTCCAAATATTCGAACTGCCTATACATGTGAGTATAGTCTTGTTTTACCCTTCTACCTTCGTCCAAACGCAAGCCTGAAGTTTGCTTTCCTCCTGGAGTCTAATTTATGAAGCGAATGTCTTCTATAAGAATCAATCTTCCATGACTACACTTCTTCTAGTTTGCCGAAACATGAATAGAATTAGGTCTTTTACTAACAAACATAATTCTGTTATGAAGACAGGCTATTTATCTACCATAAAAATCCTAAGAATGGAGACCGCAACATACTGGACACAAGGATACTCACATGGGATGTCTCAATTTAGCGACGGCTCTAGGGCAAGGACTGTAGCTATCGGAGAACATAAACTCTCTTTACCTATTCAGACCTCGCCCCAACATCCAATTGAACAGTTTAATAACGGAGAAAACGCCTTACCCATCGGCCTACTACCAAACCCAGTTAGCGGATATCAAGGGCTCAGCTCATCAGCGCTGCCAGGCTTACCTTTAGCCAAATGGACCAAGATACAGAATCATGGAACTCTAGCTCTTCCATGCCCGAGGATGATCAGCACAGTCTAGCCACGGATAGCACCACATCATCTGGCCATAGCGCACCAACGGCCTGGAGTCAGGACGCCGAAGGCCATTGCGTAACACATTATAGATCCAACTCAATGGCAATGACACCATCTATGTCGCCGCACGATACCGGTTACCACTTCAGGTCGTCAGAAGTTATCGACCCAAACCTTAGTTTGAACTACCGAGACCTAGATATGTATGCCTACGAGGAGCCGCCAATCAAATTTGAATTCCTGTGGTCCCTTAACATCGACGACGGTGAATATGAACACGAACTGTGCTCACCGGGGTCACCCACTGGTACTCATTATCCTCATTATCATGGACACAACTTCGTTGTTCCCAAACCTCTATCAAACTTCAACGGGAAGTGGGGACCAAAGGCTGCTCCTGTTACACGTTCACAAGCACAGAACGAGAGCCGACCCCAAGTGTCTTCTAAGAGTTCAAACAGCAATACCTCCGGAAGCTTCAGGTCTCCTAAGACCCCACTTTCATCCTAACTGCGTTGAGAAGAACAAAGCCAAAACAGTTTTCAATCGCGGTGACCTCTATATGAAGCACCAAGAGCGGATGCATTCCCCGCCCGATATTTACGACCTTTCCCCAGACGATCCACGATTGATCGCCTGGAGAAAAGAGATGAAAGATGCAAAGAACCAGTGCGAAACATTACGGTCGCCACCACAAAGGATGACCTGTGGTTTCTGCTCCATGGTCTTTGAACAAGGTGATAAGACATGGATGGAGCTAATCGATCATGTCGGTCTTCATTATCAGAGCAACAAAGACGCAGTAGAACACATCTATAAAGATGATACGGATCTTATGGCTTGGATGAAGCAAAACAACCTCATCAAGGTGGAAGATGATTCCATGGATGTGGATTCCGAGACCCCCAATAGCAGGAAGAGTAGGAAGCATTCCTATGCTTCTTCGAGCGAGCCTTCAAATGGACGACAGATCAAGCAAGAGCAGATCGACCTTTAAAGTTTCGCATGATTTATTTTGGGTTGGGTTACAATTAACAGCATTAATAATATATTCTTACGGGTTTTGTTCGCATGAATTACGACTCTTCCTATACATATACTTCCTCTATTATCTTTCTTTTGTCAGAATTCTCTCTGCATGATTCCTATGATTATGGGTTTTCAGAGATCCATGTCTACGTTATTTCATGTTGGATATCAATTGGGTACTATACAGCAGCTGTTTAGCGGAAATACGCTTGGATTTCTCTTTTGTCGGGGCGGCATCATTATTGGTTTCTTTCTACCTACAGCGCAAATCATTACCTTAGTTAGGGAAAGGGGGCTTGGATACCGTACAGACTCATACTATATTTGGTACTCTAGAGTTATTTGGTATCGTGAGTTATTTGGTAATTTCGCTCCGCTGGCGAGACCACGGCTCCAAGAGTTATTATATAATAAGGAGTATACTAATGCTGCTCCCCGGCAAAGTGGCGTCGCAATTTGCACCCCGGCTACCTTGAACGCTAGGCCTTATTTGGTATTTATTATTTTTATTGGAAATAGAAGAAATAGAAATGAATATTGTGAATCTACTTCGTACATGTATTTCGATTTCGATTAAGATTTCAACATCGGGCACATTTTATTTGAGCGTCTATGTCCAATCTGGCCGCACGCGCTGCATTTCGTCGTTATCATCGACGAAGATACCGATCCGCTCATATCTTTGATATAATGAAAAGGTGTATCTGCGGAGGGGATTGCGGTTGTAGATTGATCAAATC
Source organism: Dactylellina cionopaga (assembly GCA_036971295.1). Taxonomy (NCBI): domain Eukaryota; kingdom Fungi; phylum Ascomycota; class Orbiliomycetes; order Orbiliales; family Orbiliaceae; genus Dactylellina; species Dactylellina cionopaga. The sequence continues at coordinate 200,784 of JAJTTY010000023.1, read as the reverse complement.
GACGTAGATCTTCTTCGGATTGAATCTGAGTTGGCACCTTTCGGTATATGATTGATCCTTTGGGCCGGCCCTTTCCTTTTTGCATGACGGGGTCCTGAACGTCTATACCGATCTTCTCATCGATCAAAGCCTTAATATTATGTTCGAGTGAAACCTGTCGATCTGCTGGCAAACCACATAGTTTTTGGTGTAGTTTTGTGATGATATCGTTGCTTTTGACGGTTTTGTCTACCGTCTCATCCAAGAGAGTGACATGCCATCGTACATGGAGATCTTCCACCTTCCATTGGAATGGTTTCTTATCTGGATTACGAAGGTTGTCGCGAAGATGATGCCAACATGGGATCCCATAAGTTTGAGTAAAGATGCCGGAGCATCTATCCCCAACTTGATCTGGACTCTTCGATAACCAAGTTGTATATTGATCATGCAACAACTTCATCGCATATGGAGTGATCTTCTTCACCAATTGCCCATATATTCCATTGTATTTTGACACATAATCTTGAAATGCATAAAACCTGGCTTTGTTCAGACTGGCCTCAAAGTCGCGACACTGGTCATCTATAGCACGTTGGATATCGCAAAACACCTCCCAAAGAGATTTTGTGGAGGATTTGATATAAGATTTGATGACATGATGAGATCCCTCAACTCTGGAGGAGTTTTTATGCCCAGTATGCAGAAATTGATCAACCCAAGCGTCAACGAATTGAGATTTATATGGATACCACTCTTTTTGGATATAGTCAGAAACACGTCGATACTTATCTGATTGGCAAAAGGTATCCCATCGAATATCAAATTCTGATCCAGATTTAGATTCCCAGAGAGATTGGAGGATCCGCAAAAGATTAGTCCAATCAGTTTCTGAAAAACCATGTCTATGTCTGTTCATGATATTTTGATTTACGTGCCAACGACACAATATATGCTTTGATAAGCTGAAGAAGGGTGAACCTGTCAATGCATTCATTAGAGCAAGATCTCTGTCGGTTACTATGACATCTGGAGTTGTGATTTTGTGTCGTTCGAGAATCTGGCTTATTGAATTCAATGCCCAGGTATAGTGATCGTTAGTCTCCTGGCTCATAAAGCAGAGAGCTACTTGAAAAGTGGTGTTGAAACCAGTAGCTCCAATAACATTGAGTAAGTGCATTTGAAATCGATTCGTTTTGTAGGTGCAATCCATAAGTAGAATCTCTGGGTAACGACGAAGGATTGTAATCGATTTGGTGTGGATAAAGAGGAGATCAATAACATTGCCGGTCTCGTTGAGGCGGACATTCCATTCGGATTGGTTAATGGACCCGGTGTCATCTAATGTCTTGAGAAGATGCGCGATTGGTGTATCTCCATTTAATTGGAGAGTTTTTTGATGTGCTCGAGTGTTGTGGATGGATCTGACGGAGACTGATGAATCCGGATCAAGTTCACGGATTGTCGATCTTATATCCCGGGCACTGGTATGCTTCATACCCTCTATCAGGATGCGTTCTGATGGTGAGGCTCTTGTGTACAACGAATGAATAGATGGAGGTCCGGGTTCGTGGTTGTGACCCGTATGGAAGACGATAACGCGCCATTTATAATCACCCTTCATCCCTTCTCTGTAGATACCGATATTCCACTTGCAATCAGTGCGTTTCGATGAAATTTGGCGTATCTCCTTAGAAATTGATGGTTTTAGAGACGCGCCAAAGTCGCATCTACCTTGGGTAGATCTGATGCTATTAGCCTTGTCACGCTTTATTCGAATAAACGAGATTGCGTATCCAGCACTGCGCGATATCTCTTCGCATTTGGCGCGTAATGCTTCGAAGGAATCGAATAATTCGGTCGGAAACTGTACACGTGTCGATTTCGTTGTCTCCATCTTCAGTAATATCTTCAATGTTTTCGATGGAGCTACGAAGTAGATTCACAATATTCATTTCTATTTCTTCTATTTCCAATAAAAATAATAAATACCAAATAAGGCCTAGCGTTCAAGGTAGCCGGTGTGCAAATTGCGACGCCACTTTGCCGGGGAGCAGCATTAGTATACTCCTTTTTTAAGGGCTATGTTAACCTCACGCCCTTGCAAAGTGGCGTTTGGCCTCACATTTGCAACATCGTCGATCGACGCGTCAAAATGGAAGTCTCAACTTCTAGATTCATCGAGGCTCTTCGACAAGAGTGCGAGCGATTATCGCAAGCCTCTAGAATACCTACTGATAGTAAATCGAAGACTGACCCCCAACAGTTTAATAATTCAACGAGACCGATCCCCAGCGGTGGAGATTCGCTTCGTTGTGTTATGAGATTGAGACCGACACAGACACAGACACAGACACAGACACAGACACAGACACAGACACAGACACAGACACAGACACAGACACAGACGCAGACGCCGACGCCGACACCGACACTGACACCGACATCTGATCCCACACTGTCGATTCGTTGCTCTGCATGTAGCCTAATCAGTCGAATAGATTGTGTCCTCGATGTTAGATTATTAAAATGAATCTGCTTGTTTTCACCCTGACTTCTGACAATCTGCCTCCAGCATCAGTATAAAGCTAGCACCAATCGAGCCCATAGCAAAAAAATAGTACAAAACGTGCCTATAGCAAGGGTGTGAGGCCAAACGCCACTTTGCAAGGGTGTGAGGTTAACATAGCCCTAAATCAAACCTGATATAAGAGATATATTTTCGATAAATGTTGGAAAATCTCAATATAAGAGTTTGGTTTTATTCTGCACATGTTACAGCTTGTTAACAATCAAAAACAAATTCTGAGATAAAACTTGGCTTGACGACTGTGAACGGGTTAGGGGAAACGGTCCGTTAACCGATGAGATATTAGATGACACAAAGGATTAGCCAAGGCGATGACCCAAGAATTCAACGATAAGATCAGCGATCTCGTTGCTTTTTAGAGTTTAGGTTTGAGCCTTGGAGCTAGATTGCCCTGTCGCTTGAATCAGTCGTGCTCTGGAACTGACGCTGATACCCTCGGTAATTTACAATCAGCCGCGCTGCCAGATCTCTTGGTCCAAAGAACCGTTGTAAATTTTCTCCTGGGCAAAAAGGAGACAGACCATCAGCCCGAGCGGACTCCCAGGCTGTCTAATATAATGTGAAGGCCGCTAGTAGTTTTTCCTTTTCGTCGAAAGGGACATGCCGATAATAAATAGAGTTCTCTCATCAGCCAGTCGGCTGCCTGGCCGTTGACCGCAAAACCTGGCCCAGTTCCATTCTTTCGGGAATTTTCCGTTGATCTTTTCGGTTTTGGGATTGCAGGGGTAGAAAGATCGCGTTCCCACAGAAAATAGTTGATTGACCCAGGCTCATGGATGAACCGTCGGAGTGGTACAGTCCAAAAGTGGCGCACCCGCGAGATATTATGACCTATATAAGTGGCTGAGGCGATCTCGTCTAGTGCTCCATGAATAAAAATCAGAAGGACTCCTAAACTTTCGATTCCTGCTCCACAGGAAAGTCGAATATATCTATACATGTCACCAGAGGTATAATCATTCTCACGGCAAATTTTCATATTATTTAGTATCTTGCGTCTCGTTGGCGATTATCATTACCATACTTTATAGTCGTGCATCTCGTGCAAAATGCCTGAGGCTCTCACCAACAGTATTCTGGGAACTTCGTTCTCGTTGGTCCCCCTATCAACAATAATCATTGGGCTGAGGTGAGTAGTAAAG
>JAJTTY010000023.1:0-196838 GCA_036971295.1 Dactylellina cionopaga | reverse complement strand
CGAACCGGCCGTTCCACCGCCGCCTTTGGAAAGGATCGTGGCTACGCCCTAGAATCCATGAATAAAAACAAACAGAATGGCAGCGCCAGTGTCTACTCCGCTGGCAAGCCCACCGAGTCCGAAGAATGTATCGTTAGAGGCATGGATGAAGACGGCGATCGCATGGCCAAAACGGTTGATATCCAGGTTAACGTTAAAGCCTCGCCTCCTAGCTCTGCCGCCGGTGCCCAGCCCCGCAGAAGTTCTGATACATTCAGACACGATTCGAATATCGTATGAACCTTGATTTTATTTGAAAAAAGGTGCGTCTAATCTATTCATTTTTCTTTCGCAAATTTTCAATAACTTCAATGGATATTAAAATTGAAGAAAACTAGACATTATTTAAAGGGGCACTATTTGAAGAAAGGCAGAGATTTGTTTTCCATGTATTGCCCCTGGGGAAAAGGTGGTATTGATAGAATAAAGAACTTGATTTCCCGCAATACAAAATTATTACTATAGATCCCAAACCTCAGCCTACCAGTTTCCAGCTTTTTTTCCAATACGTATACATATGTATATAGTATCTCTACAAGGGACCTTTAATACACCTCAACCAAAGTCTTTACAGGCATAAATTCTTACCACTCTAAGACTGAGAAGTAGCTCGGTTCTTGTAGTACAGGAGATCCCGGCAACGTGACGCTGCCCGAGCATATGATCAAGCACCACAAAAAGGCCACGACAGCATTAATAAAACATTATAATCACTTTTAATTCATAGAATGACATTCTCTAGTATTATTATTTATGTTCTAGGATGAAAGAATCCTATTAACAAAGTTTAATATTTATACTTGTAGAAGAGCGCAGCGTCTACCTAACAGTGTAATAGAGTCACTGAACGTATGTAGGACTTAACAGCCGATTTTCGTGAGAAATCTGGTTGGGGTCCCTGAATTCGCCGAAGAGGTGTGTAAGAAACTCCGCCCTCTTTAACTTCGCATTCGGCCGTGGTATCTCAATAATTGCATCCATCATGCTCCCACGAATTCTGGCAAACTGAGATTGCAAGGCAATGGAGTGAGGGGTTGTGAATTTTCGAACTGCGGGGTTTTTTCTTGGCACCACGAACGCTAGAGGTTCGAGAGTCACTGGTTCTCCCTTGGCGTTGTAAAAAGCAAAGTGCCATGCCCTGATATTCGCATCCCGTACCCTCAACACAGTTAGAATGCCGAAGAGGAATACCAGGAGGAATTTCGCGGGGCGAAGCGCAAAGGTACACTTTTCGTCAAAGAGTGCAAAAAGTGTTCGAATATTGCCAAATACTACGGCAGCTAGTGCGTACTACGATCTGAAGCTCACTCTCGATGACTCTGAAAAGCTGACGATAAACCTCTCTATATCTGTAACGCTGACTGGCCTCGCTTTGCTACGTGGTACATTAAAAAAAAGAGGCTAGCGATAGAATGGTTCGTCTTCATGTGTAACTAACTGCGCATGTGCATAAATACATGCCCAACCAACGCGGGAATTATGAAAATTAGTCTCGCAGGGTGGAGTGCAAACGCTATAAGAATAAGGGCATATACTGACCTCTGTCTCGGGTTCAATCTCTTTCTCACCCACCCACTACCATGGAACTCTTTACCCTCCTTTCCACCCTCCTTTCCCTTGCAGAGGGTGTCGGCCAAAGTATCGTTCAATGGCTATTCGGGACTCCCCGTGCAAAACTTCCTCAGGAGATTATATCAAGGATCTTCTATTTTTATCTTTCCGATTACTACAGCTCCTCTAGTAGCCAGTCTTTCTTACCCATCACTCATTATCTTACAATTTCTCGTGAGGTGAACAATGCTATCTTGTTTAATCTTCGAAACTGCCAGACGACTGTATTGGCATCGAAAATACACGACTTCCTGAAGTGGGTTCCGAAGCAAACCCGACCCGGTACCTCCCTATATAGAAAGTGCGATATCACAGTCCTTTGGGATATAAACTTGATCAAAGCTTTAGCTGCGAGCTTAGCGAACAGATCAAAAGCCAATATCAATATCAACCATCGAGCTATCCAGCGGGGTGTCGTCCTATACAGAGCGTCCTCCATATCCTCTCCCAGATCGGGATCCTTCGAAAGATCGAAAATATTCCACCATGCTATAGTGAGAATAAGACCTATAGTGACATTCTCTGCAATAACGTTGGTGAAAATTTGCCCTATGTTCCGGGTGTTACGAACTTGGCCGATTTGCAGAGTTACGTAGGCCCAATTTATTACATGAAAGCCTCCAACGACATCACGATTCGTGGCTCTTTGTCATGGGGAGCTCTTGACAGCCTGGTTGATACTGATTTCGGGCGGACCTTAACGAAATTTGATTTCTATGGACCGATAGGCCAAAAGTGGTTCTGCACAATCTGCGCCTTGCAGACGTTGACTACCTACTGTCCAAATATTGAGCTCATCCGTATTCTCACCGATGATGACCATTGGGAGTGCCCCGGCTCGTTGGATAGATTTCAAGGGGCAAAAATGTTAAAAATGTTGGAGATTATGGGTCAGTGTATTCTTCCACATATGGACGTTGTCTTGGGTTCCCGCTATGTTTCTGAGCTCGTTCTGCATAAACACGCTTCTGAGCCTTACAAGGTATTTCAGGATACGTTCACCGATGCTTTAAAGAACGATACCGATTTTCAAGTATCCTTCAATGAAATTTCTCATTGTCGGTTGGTTAGGGACACGGCATAAGATATTTTTTTCTTTTCTCTTTCTTCATAGCGCCGTTAGATGGAAGGTTGAAAGCCCTCCAAGTTACAAATTAAGATATGCTGTTAATATTTTACCGTATAACCTTTGCGTTAGTACTGATTCTAGAGGTCTAAGCTGAACCTGGACCCGTATCCCAAGTGCCTGCGCTAGTTTCGATAAGACTTGCAGCTTTTGCAAGTGCACATGTATGTAATCAGCGTCCACCCTACTCTGAATCATGTCGTTTATTGTATCTATAATCGTACTATTGGGGACATATATTGTTATATCGGTGGATTCGAAAGTGAATATGCATTCTTGTAATACAATACAGACCGCATGTATCGTTTGGAACTCATCGGTCATGTTTAGTGAAAACTCGTATCTTTGGATGCCGTAAGGTATCTGCTCGTTCATAAAGCCGCAAAAGTAAGCTAGCGTTGGCTTCGAAGCTGGGGGGATTGAGAATGTTACCGGGTCCAAATGTATTATCTCTACAGACGCTATTCTGAAGCCGCCGGGAATGGTAAACCCTTTTAATTGATTCATGATACACCAGGACGGCTCCTGGAGCAGCTCGAGTCTAATGTAAACGTTGATATCAATTATTCGGTTTGGAAAACCGTCGTGGGTGGTTTCAAAATCTGAAAACCCGACCCGAACCGCCCCATGTCATTCACTAGAAAATACGACGGGGAAGCTGGAAACACGATTCTTAGAAGACTATACTTATGGGATCTAACCGGAATCTTTTTTATTCGGGGATTGTTTGATGGGAGTTACCGACCACTTTGATTGAGCTAACAACACATGGAGCAGCCCAGTGAGCTCGCGCATAGTCTAAACAAGATTCGATGGGGAAAAGGTTTAAAATCCTTAAATCATCTTTGCCCATACATTGACAGTGACAGGCCGAGCTGTTTAGCGCGAGCCACATGGACATCTGCAGATTGTCGTTATTTGATATGCAGCTCGGTCCCCAGCTTCCGTTGCCTAAGCCAGCTCGCAATTGACGCAGCGAAAGCGGGTTAGTTCAAACACGAGTGCCTTCCAGACGAGGGTTACCATTCAATCTTTGCGCCAAGTGAACGGCAGAAGTTATCGATCGGAATCTCCAACAAATCTCGAGAGTTGTAAAAACATGACTCGTACGAGACCAATGGCTGAGGAACGCGGTTTGAAAGCGGGTAAGTTAATGACCCCACTTGCGGGCCAACCCCAGGGTCCGAGCTGACCCCTTTTCAACACAAACTGCTCCATCCTCCCTTACGTAGATAGACATTTACATTCTTTTCATTGTACAACCAAATCGTCAAAACCGTCAAAACCATCAAAAACCGTCGATTATGCCACCTATTCGTAAGAGGGGAGAGTTTAGTAAACGTAGTCGGCGTGCTGTAGAGTCCGATTTCGATAAAGAGAAGAGAATATCCGCCGCAATCCGGGCATGGGAGGACGATCCGGGGTTGTCGCTCAATGAGGCAGCCCGTATGCATGAAGTCGCCCCGTCGACGCTTAAGCACCGGGTAAATGGCCGGAAAAGCAAACTCGAGACTAAGTATTCGCACCCGGAGCTACAGGCGCTTACACCGGCGCAAGAGGAAGCGATTGTTGAATGGATTGATCGATTGTATAGCTGGGGATACCCTCCTCGATATGATATCATCCGTAATATGGCGGAGAAGCTCTGTAGGAGACCTTTAAACAAGAAATGGATATACAGATCAAACGCCAATCCGAGCTCACTACGGTTACATCCCAGGTGCTAGATCGAAAACGTGGGTGCGCGACGGATGTCTCGGTTGTCATCGACTACTATGCAAAACTCCACAAAGTCATCAAAGATTACAATATTCTGTCGCAGAATATATGGAACATGGACGAGACCGGTTTTTTAATTGGTTACGCTGCACGTGCCAAAGTGGTGGTCCCGAGATCCAGACATCATAAGAAGTTTGTGGTTCATGACGGGAACCGTCAGTCGATCACTATAGTCGAATGTGGATCGGCAACTGGGGAATACTGTCACCCTATGGTCATTATAGGGGCCAAGGTCCATCGATACGGATGGTATCGTAATGTTGAAGAGCTTCCAGGCTGGGTATGGACGACATCCGAGAAGGGTATGACGAACGATAAGTTGGCATTAGATTGGTTGGAGAATTGCTTTCAACCATATACATCTAATATCAGTGGCGATAACTGGCGACTTCTTATCTTCGACGGTCATGGCTCTCACGTTACCTTCGAATTCATCCAATTCTGCCTGGATCACAAAATCATCGCCTTATGCCTTCCACCTCACAGCACGCATCTTCTTCAGCCACTCGATGTTGGTGTATTCAGCCTGTACAAGCGAGCATATGGTAGAGCGATCGACAACCACTGCCGTCGAGGTGGTTCAGCTATTGGAAAACGAGAGTTCCTTGAAATCATCCCCAAGGCTCGAAAAGAGGCTCTTACAAGCCGTTGTATGAAAAGTGGTTTCAAAGGGACTGGCATCCACCCCTTCGATCCTTACATTGCACTTGAACAACTTCCACGATTCCATAAGGGAGACCACACCGATTTGATCGCAGAATTCATGGAACCTCGCAAAACGACAACTTCGGATAACCTTCCTCCTCGAACCCCTTCAAATACAAAAGCGTTTAACGTCCTTGCCCAAAACTTTAAGGCTTCAATCGAAGAACGCCTCGATTCTGATCAGATCGACCTCCTTGACAAGTTGCTGAAATGCACGGCTATCACTTACGCCAAACACGAGATACAACTACAAATAGAGAGCGACTTACGCACTGAATTAAGGGAGGCACAGAAGAAGAAGGCTCAAGCCGGGAATATGGGACATCTGTCTAAAGCAAGAGTGATGAATGACGAGATGAGAATGAAAATGCTTGAACAAAGACGAGCAAAAGAACAATCGATCGAGGAAAAGAAGGATATACAGCTTCGTAAGCGGCTTTTCGCTGAACTGCCCAAATTATCGATATTTTAATGTAATCGCGGCTGCTACCAGCTGCTAGAACACCAGATTGTATTGTTTTGCGTCGCTTTCGTCACCTATTTTCATAAATATTTAATGTGTAATTAATAATATATTATTTTTGTTGTGTTCACCGGGTGTTGTTTGCCCGTGGCTCGGACCCTGGGGTTGGCCCGCATGTGGGGTCAGTAACTTATCGTCCAACTCGCCTACAGTCCAGGCGGAAAGTATCAGAACGACCCACAGCCCCACGTTACTGTTTCTGGTAGTTTATTTTGGTAGAGGAGAGAGGCATGCACAAATCAAGTAATGTGGGCTCAGTGGGTCGTTCTGATACTTTCCGCCTGGACTGTACATATGCTTTCGTAACGAAAAAGCCGTTGCACAACAGCTCGTGGGCACACACATTGGTTAATTACTCATAAGATCTGCCACTTCGTAGAGAAATTTACTTGGAATTTGGCTTGGCTTGCTCGCTCGCTTACGAATTCAAAAGGTTCCAAGCCCCACTAGGCGTTGCCAGAACCGTTTTCCCTACGAAGACTGATCAGCAAAAGGAAAATGAATACCGAAGTTGACGTCACAAAAGCTGCACAGATGACGCTGGGACTTAGGAAGAAGAAACCCAGGGTGTGATGCCTGATGTCAGCAATATGAAATAGGACTGCATGTTGGGCCAATTGGATGCCATTTTATCTGCAAGAGCAGACACCATCGAAAAGCGCTTTGGCATCAAGTTTCACGATTGATTGCAAGAGAAACTAGTGGAAGTTCCCTTTGCATCACCCTTGGGGTGGTATTGGTGGACAGAAGCAAAGCACTAACATGCACAGGCAACCGTCCTGCATGCAACGGCTGTCTTGGTATTTCAAGGGCTGGGGCCTTAGCGTGAAACATAGGTAAGTTAAACAGAGGATAACCTTCAACGATTTTTGAATCCACCATTGTCAACTAAAATCACAAATGGGACCAAATCTCTGCTCTACTGTTCTGATATAGCTGTACCTACCAAAAAAAAACCGAATATTCGATGCCCGAGATCTTAACAATTGCCTAACTTCTACACATGGGCAACGCGATTCAACAGTCAATATCCATTCTCCAAATCGAGAAAAGTGATGGATATGTGTTCTTATCTTGAACATGGTATGGATCTAAACGACGGAGAAATAGATTATACGCGAAATTTATAACTTTTTACAAAATATTAAATTAGAACATAAATCTGAGTTCTAGCACTTGTGTAAAGAATACGGACACCCCCTAGCAGAAATTAGAGAAGCAGGCGGATCAACCCGCTGCAGATTGGAGATGGCTGCTCATGTATGGGTCCAATGATAAATCAATCGCCCAAGAGCCGAGTTCGTAATCCTGCTGAAGTATGGCTTCATTGGCTGTAGGGTTTTGAAGATTTTCAGGGCTTAAACGGGGTTGCGATGCTGATCGTCCAGTATTCAGACCAGAAAGAGATGAAGTTGGTAGGGCTTGGTGACTGGCTTTTGGTTGTGTACTTTCTTGCTCCCCGTATGGGAATGCTGTGAAGTCTGTGCTTTTAATAGAAATGAGGATATCATGTCCATTCATTATATGCTTGTCCTCTTCTTTGGTATACCCCTGACCTGGATTTCGGATTATTTTGTTACTATTATTATATTTACCAAAAGTCAAGACGGCAATTGCTTACCTATCTGGTACTGCTGAGGGTAGAGAGTTGCTAAGGAAGCGGGGTTAAGAGCATTTGAGAACTGTCCTAGAGCGTTTATATGAGATGCCTGGATCATGTAATTTGAGCTTCCCATCTCGGGAGTCGATATAGGTGTTACAGAGGCAGCAGTGTCCAAGATTACCGGATATTTCACTTCCTTAGTAGGTAAATGGGGCATGCGAGTAAATGTCCTTTCCACAAGAGAATTATTCTGCTGTAACATGCGCACCTCATCGGCCAGTCCGCGAGACGACTGCTGAAGCGTTGCAATTGAGTCGACCTGCTGCTTAATAGCAGTCTCGAGATACTTTATATACTCGGTTCGTCGCTTTCGGAAAGCTTCCCAACCCGAATTAGTACGGACCCCAGATTTTAAACCCCATATACTCGTTAACATTCCTATCCAGAGGAATTGTCATACCTTTCTGGGCTGCTCTGTTTCTAATTTTCCTCTCCTCTTGCGTTGCATATTTAGGCTTTCGGGGGCCTTGCCGCCTCCGCGGCGCGGCTAAGCCCAGAGCCGTATCCCATCCCGATGAGGGTATTGGAGAAAAAGGAGAGAGAAGAGACTCATTGACAGCAGTTGCCATGCTGGCTTGAAGTATTCTTTGACGAGATGAGAACTTGTCCGAGAGAGTTGCCCTTTCCTCCACAGGGTTGTGGAACCGTTAACCATACTTCGTAGGTCGAGCTCAGTCTTGAGTTTCCTAAGAACGACGCTCGAATCAGAAATGCCTGAGGTAAAGGAAGTCTCTGTGATAAGAAACACAGGTCAATAAAGATGCAGTGTTTGATATGTTTGTTAATCCGTTGCCAGAGCTTGCCCAAAAAATCGGTGGTAAAATTTCGAAAGAATCCTGTTGCAACGCTCGGGATATCTTCGCCGTCCGGAACCCCCCAATTTTAAGGCGAGCTGGTGCACCACTGATAATACTCGAGTGCTTCTTCCGCAGTTTTGAAAAACCCGCCGCTGGGAGGGGGTGGCATAACTGGCGGAAGCCATATCCGGGCGGAAGTCCGTAGAACTCGATTTGGGCCATTTCCGATATAAAATCACGTTATTGAGATGGTTCTGCTAATCCTTTAATTGATTTTGTGACTTTCATATTAATGTCAGAGATCGCGAGACCGTATATTGGCCAAAATCAGTGTGTGGACAGGGGGGATGCGCCATTTAAGTCACGCGAAGGAGGGGACCTTAAAGATGTACACTGCAGGTGATATGGGCGAGGGCGTCGCGCTTCAACAATGGTTAAGTTAGGGCTGATTGCTTGGCCAAAGCGAACACGTGGTACAAAGGTCATGGTTATTTTGTACCACAATTTTGATCAGAAATCAACAGGAAATGTGTACTTTTCTCTGAAATCGCACTCTAGGTCTAACACTCATTCCTATCAATGAAATATAAAAACCAATGGCGATTTTGCAGTTTGGTCCTGTATTCTGCAAAATTAAATCACTAAACCGAGGAGACCTAGGGGTCATCTGAAGGGTATCAACGTCGGAATAGAAACACCCATGCGCGTATGTACATCTAGACAAACTGCATCCTCAAGGACATATACATTCGGGGTTTTGCGAACCCGCTAGCATCGCACATACCCGGATTTCTTTGATGCGCTAAAACATGCTCAGGGCCGTAAATTAAAGATAGATAGTTGGAGGTTTCTGTGCTGAAAAGATCCGAAAGAGTAAAAGGTCTTGGAGAAATGTTGTTTAAAAAAATTGCGATAAATACAATTGCTTAGCTGATAAAATGATGGGTACTGTTGTAAGATTCGCTTGCTTCGATATCGCAGGGTATAATAGAGGATAGAAAAAGAGATATATAAATAATAGAGAGAGAGAGAGAGAGAGAGAGAGAGAGAGAGAGAGAGAGAGAGAGAGAGAGAGAGAGATAGAAAGGGTTTTAAGTTCAAATTTGCCTCCTGCTAATTCCCATTGGATGTCGCACAAAATTCCGCCGAAGTCAATAAGATTGGCTCAGTATTCCGGTTTCTGTCCATAGATGACACAGCTGCGGCCAGTTAGCATTAAGAGAAAACTGGCTATGTGTCAAGATTAGTAGATAAGAGGCGCGAACGAGGACTTACAATCGGAAGTACATGTGTAATTTTTTGTTCTTCAGATTATGCTTGATGTCCTCCACGATTCCCAGGGTTTCCTCTGCGGATTTCTGGATATTAAAGTCAGGAAGTATTCTATAATAAGACGGGACCTCTTTATAATCCGCATAACTTACCCCTAAGTAACGGGTATAGAAGCCAAGCGTAAAGCCCTCTGCAGCGTCTAACATGTTGATAAGATTGAAGGCGCCAATCTGCTTTTCTACAGGGTCCTTAGGCCAGGTACCGATGGGAAGTTTGAAGTATTCTTTCCTTATGTTAACGAAACCCGCCGCCGCCATATCGTCATGTATCTTTAAGTGTGGATGACACGTTTTCCCGATTATGTCGGTGGCCTTGGTGAGGTTACGAACCCATTCCTTCAAGATGTTTTCTTCCGGAACGGAACCATCGTCGCTAGTAATTTCGACGGTGTGTTCTTGCGATTCATACCAACCGCCTGGTTTCAGTACTTTGTATGCATTTGCCACAAAATCAGTCCAATCCATCACAGCGGCGTGACAGTCACGGGAGTGAACAAAATCGTAAGATTCGGGAGTATGAAGCCATGGCTCGTTGAAATCATCAACCTCGAAAGAAACGTTTGGCGGAACCCTAGCGAGGTATTAGACGAAATTCGTAGGTCAAAGTTGAAGGTTTACAGAAGATTTTCATACCAATTTGGCTGAATTGGAGAAAGATCTATTCAGCAGGCGCGATCAGTGTGTGTCTCAGGGTTTCGAGGGTAAGAGGACAATATATGTCACTATTTTTGAAAGATGACTTACCATTTCCCATAACAGCAGCTGAGGGGAACTCTTCCGCTATTTGGATCGCCCAGATACCTGTTCCAGTGCCGACGTCCATGATCTTTTGCGGCCTTTCGATTGGAGCTAAGAATAATCGTCCTTGAAGTCTCAACAGAAAGACATGGTGGCTAGGGGTATGTTAGAGATATTTGGCAAAAGCTCGTATTGGTTCGCGCAGGTGTCATTGACTGGGAAATGAACTCCTTACAATAAATCTAGTTGTTCTTGTTGGATCTAACTGGGTTGTTAGCTTTGAGATCTTTCAACCAACATAATTCTATCTCCTTGTTGATATTCCCGGAGATATTGGAAATACGTCCGCTCAACTTGAGGATATCAAGACTGACCTCATCATTGGGTATGCTATACGCGCCTTCTTTATAAGCGTTATACCGTCTCCCATTCTCATATTTAAAATCTGATTGTCTCAAGTCAGTGCGCGACTATTATATAATCGTATATACCTCGGCAGAGAAAACGCTATCTGAGAAATATCAACTTACTTCGAACTGACTCGGACAAAGATGTTGTAGCAGACCCGCTATTGATCACGTGATATGTATTTTTAGTAAGCGTCGTTCTCTGGTTGGGGTTTCGCAATGTTCTCATCCGGAACACTATCTCCGTAGAGGTGTAAACATACTGGTCGGATCCATAGAGCGAGTCGTAATCCGAACCACTGGTCGAGCTCTATTTGATATTTTCAAAGTTGTCAACATCGCGGTGCTTTTCCGAGGCAACCAGCCAGGGGCACAGGGCAACAACACAAGTCTCTCCGTATTGCATTGTTCTCCATCCAACAATGGCAGAATATGCGGGAAGAGCAAGCAGACGGCGACGACGTACCTGTGTATCGTCGATTTCGATAGCGTGATGGCTCTCGACGTAAACCGTACTAGAATACTGCGGTTGAGTTTGTACCAGCTCTGCAGGGTTAACTTCGTTAGTTTCGATTGTGATCTTGCGCAGTTAACTGTCCTGTGGGCTGGAGTGTTGTTGCTTAGCGACCTTCGGCTTCCTCGACCTTCTCCGATTCCAAGGTCGGGTTCTGGGAGGTTGTCGCCATGATAGTTCAAAACGCTGTCGACGCTGGTGATATCCCAACAATAATTTTCGGCGGTCGAGCAGTTGTCGCAACTTTTCGTGGTGATTGAAATTTCTTTATCCAACCTAGAAGCCTAGCGTGGTCACGGGGGGAAAATCCAGAATATGCAAGGCAGCAAGGCGACAGTGACTTTCGATGCCGTTATTTATGTCACCCCCGTAGCCTCACATTTGACATAACAACCTTTGCGTCGTTGACAAAGTTCCAGCCATCCCTGTCCCCATCGAAAATCCAACCCTGTTGAAATTTGGTAGCAAGAATTTTTTATGATCAATCGCGATATTAAAAGAAAAGAAAAAAATTCGCCTTTGATAGCACACTGCTTTATGACGCAGAAACCTCACCATGACGTCTTATGGTTGGATTTTTTAGAACATTAAATCATGATGATGACGATCTCGTAACAGGTTATCATCACGCAGGTTGGACCTTTACAGCTCATTTAATCAAAAGATGGATTTTATGATCTCTTATATACGGGTATCTAAAGAATTTGTATACAGTTCAAAGCCTTTGAACTGTTTGAACTGTCTTTCATATCAATACCCAAACACCCAAAATAATTCCCCAGTCTCATTCACTCTTACATTTAGGTGTTAATATGCCAAAAGCACCTGTATTCTTGAAACAATAAACAAAAAATGGACCCAGAGAAAAATATGACCGCTACCGCTCCGCCTGAGGACAAGTATAGCGACGGCGACCGACAATCACGTTCGCGTTCGAGAAGACGTGGAGGCCGCCGAAACCGTGGAAGACAACAAGGAGGCGCCAGCCAAGCACTCCAACCAGTATCAGAACTTGGAAACGAAGTAACCAAGGCCACTGGCCAAGTTACCGATATCGCCAGCGGTGCGACCGGTGGCGGCGGTGGTCAAAAGAAGGATACCTTAAGGTTGAGACTCGATCTTAATCTCGACGTCGAGGTTACTTTGAAGGCTAGAATTCATGGTGATCTTGAACTAGCGTTGCTGTAAGTTTCTTTCCCTGATCCCCTACCCTTTGCTATTCCCGTTGTTATGTAGTAAAACGGGTTCTTAAATCCTTTATGTGAAATTTACAGTTCCTAACGGCTGATGGTCTGTCCTACAGACAGTAAAAATATTCTGATCCGGTGGTCAAATGTTTGAAACTGGAGCATTCAGCTCTCCGAAAATTGGTCCTCGAAGGACATACGGCTAGATTTTGTTTTGTCTGGAATTTTAATGCAAGCTTAATCAATTGATTCACCTTTTATTCTTATAATGAGTTTCATGTGTTGAATTGTTTTGGAATCTGGAAAATATGATGAATTTCAATTCTCCTAGTCATCTGGGGGGACACAATAATTGAGTGGAGTTGTACAGCTACAGTACTAAGACAAAAATACCTATGTGAAGAACACGCGATTTTTCATTTACGCGTAAACATCACGACGACCACCACCACCATGCAGCGACGAAAAACGCCGAAACGGCCTCAATGGCACTGCACTCAGCCAGATTTCAAAACACTCAGTCCGCTCTACCATGGCGCCGTTATAGCACTACGTGCATGTGGAGACACCAATACCCAGACTGGGCCTCAACAAGACTTACCCACTCATGAATTCCATGCGGAAGGCCACCAAGAGAGGCCATGCACAGGCTGTTAAGCAGACAGGCAGGCCTCCAAAGACAACTCCACGCAATGACTGGCTGCTGGTGCGATCCAGTAAGACTGACAGGCGTCAGCCACTGGCAGAACTGACAGCCAATGTCACTAACATCACCAACCAGACGGTTAGCAAGAGGACTGTTCAGCGGCGCCTGTCTAAGGCGAACATCAAGAAGTGGAGGGCAAAACAGCGGCCCAAGCTCAAGAGGGAGCATGCAGCTAAGCGGCTGGCCTGGGCCAAGCTACACACATGCTGGACAATGGATGACGGGCGTAAGGTTATATGGAGTGATGAATGCCGGGTAGAGCGGAGTGCTGACCCCAAAACCGTCTGGGTGTTCAGGACACCGGTATCAAAGATAATGGTATGGTAACAAAGATTGTATGGGAAACTATTGGTAGCAAGGGGCTGTTTCTATTACTAAATACAACACAACAACACAAATTTTGAGGGCAGAAACCTGTCTACTACTCTATAGCATTGAAACTCCAGAATCCTGAGTCTAATGTATTCATCCTCTTCGTCCTCTTCATCTTCTTCATCCTCTTCTATGGAGTGCCAATCATCATCCTCCGAGCCACTATAATGATCTTCTATATGGTTGTTGTCACGGGAGGTCTCAAAAGGTGAGATCAAGGGATCGATATCAATAGCAATCTTATAAGCAGACCAGTTCTGCTCTTTCAATTCTCGATATATTAAAAGCACAGATAGTTTGTATTCGCGTGTATAAGTATGCCTTGGTTTTCGAGCAGGCTGTATTACAGTCATTCGAGGACAACCTCAGCAATTGGAGGGGCCGGAGATGGATTTCGATCGGTTCTGCAGCTGGTCCCGAGGCAAATGGACGTCGAATGGAAGAAGAAGCAACCTTTGGACTGCATCTTGCGGTAAAAATATCATCATATAATGGTAAGCGGGGGTGTCGATCGCATTGTCCTGGCAGGTGTTGACCTTGCGAATTTATAGAGGTTGCCACCAAAAAAAGAGGGGTCCGCGCACCCCTGATTCATATGGCCCCTTGTTATATTATTGAATATACCAAGGGATAGGAAGTGCAAAAAGTGCCTTGACTATAACACGGTAGCAAAGATAACATGGTTACCAAATAATTCGCCAATCTTTACGGTATTTTTTTCATGAAAAGACATTGTTCTGATTCGCCATCTTTGCAAAATTATAACAAAATATATATATTGTGGTAGGGGACGAGGTCCCATCACGACTGCACCTGACCTTAGGCCTGGATAGTCTACTATGGTACGTGATGATCTACTAGTATAAAGAGACCGCGCTTGATGATCCTGTATTCTAAACCTCGGAGCATACCTCATGTATCTAGACGACCTACACGATTGAGACTTCAATATACAGAGACTCACCCAAGACTAGCAGTACGCTGTATGACAGGACTACGGCATACAGTACTAACTTTTGTTGTATTTTTCGTACATACAGGCCGGTTCACCGAGAACCCGGTATCTTTCAATATATATATATATATTATTATATTATTATATGTTCTTGTTTTGTAGCATGAATTAAAGGATGAGTTTGGGGAGCGGTCAAAACGTCAAACCTGAGGCAGTTTGACAAAATGGTGGGTATACACAGTAAGTGCGTGCCGTGTTGTCAAGAAAGCTGGCCTTTTCGACACCATATCTTAACTTATTACATTGAAATATTTGTTTATTTATGGAATTATTGTAAAATATCATTTTTGGACATTATTTCGTGCCATTCTTATATAATTGCGATAAAAATTCACCTGCTTGTGCGTCGGTAAACGACATTCATTCATTTTGGTACCCAACTGTACATGATGGCTGGAGATGTAAAGTGTACGTGTGAATTCAGCCCGTAAAGCAAGCCCACCGGTTGTAGGTTTCCAGGGTAAATCAAGTCGAAGGGCGTAAAAATACAACAGTCACGCATAGCACATGCTCGTGGAAAGATCGAAGAGCGATGGTTCCTTTTCCTGCGACTCCTGCTATTGGGAAGCGAATCTGTGACGTCATGGTCAACTTGTGTTGCGGGCCAGGTGGCTACCGTTATCAGGATCAGAATCCCTTGCCTCGCATGGAAAATTATGATTTTCGTTTTCTAGAAGATTAAAGGCAATATTAGCCGATCATCTCGGCATCTACCAAATTTCTTTACAACTACAGTATGTAGATAATCCTCAGTTCGGCTGGGGTAATGATATTATACGGGACAAAGCAAAAAAGACTTCGAGGTAGGCAGACACACAGCTTCAACTCCTCGCAATACTTGAAAGAACTCTTTCGACCTCAGAGCTGTAGTGCGAATCATGGTCAGGCGAAAAAGAGGAAGGCCGATGGCCATGTTGGAAAACAAATGACGCTCAAAAACAAGGGTGGCAGCTGGCAAGCATATCCCTGCTTTCTCCATGTCGAACGGATAAGAAAAGTCGACGGTGATGTGGTGGTTTGGAATCTATATATATATTTGGATTGTGTGACGACAAAGTTAGATTTGATCAGATCATCTGCACGCTACAAATATTTACCTGTTCGTATGATATAATTTTCAGGGCACATATGGGGTCGATTCTAAATAAATCTTGTGGCGGGCAGGCGTTGAAAAATGATCGCTCATTAACTTTCATCATGGTGCTTGTGGCGTTGAGCATCGTAACCAATGAATCGGTACATCTGTTCATCATGTAAAAAATTATAACTGTGTGACGTCAATTAGCAAGAAACCCGAGAGGAACAGGGGTCTAATATTTGTAGAAGTAGCATTAGAGCCGGTAGTTATTGCGACAGTTATCCCATTCTGCATGGACGATGATGCCTTTTATGCAACTTGTTCACAGATGGGAACATTCGCATCACTATATCGCAAATCGATTCTCAACACGGGCTTCAAATCAAAGTGTGCAACTCAAGGTAAATTGCGAAATTGTTGGTCAGTACGCCTCTCGCGTTAACTAGATATTAAACAATTGGCGACCAGTGTTATAGCTCATCTCTGGGAGAAACTCCATTCCCTCTTAAGCAAAACATCTCGAAACAAAGGAACCTGCATTTCAACAAAACAACTTATCGAAATTCAAAAACAGCCAAAATGCCTATCCGCGAGCCCCGATTCAACCAGGGGACGCTTACCATGTCTCCTCCGAGCGTCAAACCCTGGAAAATGTCGCCTCCATCAATGTCTCCACTGCACATGACTCCGCCGAATATGCTACTTCCAAACTTCTCACCGCCCCAGTTCAAACTACCAATGCTATCAGCATCAAGATATTTCCCTCCTCAGACGCTTTTTGAAGAGAATTTAGAATGCCCCCCATCAGTCGCCAGATTCTCCTTGGACGATCCGACGGTCTGTGCAATTGGAGCGTATGCCAGGGGGACGGAAGGAGACACCCTTAACCCTACGAAGGCGGGGAAGGGAAGAGGGCGTATTTATCTCGCTAGGTTAATGGATTATGAAGGAGATGTTCGCGGAGACGCAGAATTTCCTCCCGACGAACCACGAAAGAAAATAATCCCAAACATGTAAGTTAATAAATCGGTATTGTAATCATGGAAGGGCCACCAGACACTAACAATCCTAGGTTTATCGTGGACGAGGTTAAAACACCAGCCAGTGTGGTCGATCTGTGCTGGTCAACAAGTGACCCCGAGCTTCTCATGGCAACAACAACGGATGGCACATTTCTCCTCCTTCAAGTTACTATCGGTGGCCAGTCGTCGCGTATCGAGCTTTTATCATCCCACCACATATCCTACTCTAACAACATTATCACAAGCATTGCATCCTCACCAGCAGCAAACGATATTGTCGTTGCGGGACTTAGTGACGGATCTGTGGTACTGTTCTTCATACCGGACGAATTGGACGAAGATGATCAGATCCAGGTTATCAGGAACTTCCGGCCACATGGCACTTCCCCCATATTAACCCTTTGTTTCTCCAAAGATGGCAAAGAGCTTTTCGTTGGAGACAATAAGGCTACTGTATCCTGCTGGTATATTGGTCGATCGGCTAAACACCAGCCCGAGATGCAATGGGCTGACGATTCTACGTTTGTCGATGGCGATGCAGTAACGAAGCTTATTGCCTGGCCCACCGAGCGGTCACCGAAGAACACAATTCCACGTAGACGCTCTCTTCTCCTCGCCGGTTGCGACGACGGGTTCCTTCGAATCACCGATCTGACAGAAAAACAAGTGATTCCGCCGCCGTTAACGCAGGAAGCTAATATCTTTGATCAAACTGAGAAGGATCTCAACGGCGGAATTTGGGACATGGCTCTTCTACCGCCACTCCCTCGAAAGTCTAAACTCGATGAGGTTGATGTAGGTGTTTTCACGCCTGCAGCTTACCCAGATATCCCCACTGATCCTGATGAGAATGGAGTCCTTATTTCCTGTCTGGAGGCCGGTGCTCGTGTCTTCGTTCAACGAGAGGAGTTTATGGATGTGTTCATCCGAGACCCGGAAGAGACGAAGGATAAAACGGAAGAGGAACTGGGCGAAGAAAAGGGTATGGAAAAGGATTGGTTCAACCGCGAACGACAGTTTGAATGGTACAATGTGGCAGAATTGAAGGAGCACGAGGGAAGATGCTTCGCTGGATCCGCGGTGGCATTCGTGGATTACGATCCAATATTCAAAGAGGACGGGAAGCAAAGGAAGAGAAGAGGATGGAGGTTATTGACCACTAGCTTTGAGGATAGGAAAGTGCATATCTGGCAGGTTTATGCCGACTGAGGCGGTAGAATCTTGCGTTATTTTAATAGCTATTTGGTTTCTTCAGAGTCAGTAACATTCAGACATGCACACGGCAAAATGCTTCAAGTTCACTCCTAAGTCCGCGTTTTTTTAAAGCTTGGTTTCCGCTTTCCTTCAAAAATTACCACCCGTGTCCTTGAGGGCCTGGTACTTCTCGACCCAACTAGGGCAACCTGAAAAGTGCTTATCTTCAAAGAAGTTATTCCTCTACACATATTACGTGTATCGCGGAGCTCTGAGGTCCCATACTAGACCCCGCCCAGATTTGTAAGCTCACCTGACGCGGGACGTGGCCTGTGCACCCAAATAAATGCACCTGCAACTAACGTATTCTCCCGGGAAGTGAAACACACCAGGAAGTGAAACAACAACAACAACAACAACAACAATAACATCACCACCATCACCGCGACCACCACCACCTCTCGTATTTATATAATAATAATGGCACGAGTTACGAAGCGTAGCAAGAAAACCTCTGAAGTACCGCGCGAATAGCGCATCAAACTTGCAATTCTGGCGTATAAACGAGGTGATTTCGACACTATACGCGCTGCTGCTGCTGCCCATGATGTATCGTTTGCCACGCTATCGCGTCGACTGAATGGCAAGATTGGGGACCGTACCAAGGCACATCGCGGGCAATTGGCAATAACAATGGAAGCTGAGGCAGCGCTCGTGCGCTGGGTAATCAGGCTGTACAACTGGGGGTTCCCACCAAGGCTAGATATGGTCCGATGGCAGAGAAGCTGGCAGGTCGCGAGCTGGGTGTTAACTGGGTGAGGCGCTTCCTGGAGAGGCACGACGACCTGCGCACCGCATACTCACGAGCTTACGATAATGCCAGAGCGAAGGCAGATGATCCCAAATCAATTCAACGGTCTTACGACTTGTTCATGACCACCAAGCTGCAACATGGTATCCGGGAGGCCACACTATACAACATGGACGAAAAAGGTTTTATGATGGGACTCGCACAATCATCAAAAATAGTGGTACCAAAGCGTGGGAAGAGTCGCTTTGTAAAACAACCTGGCAACCGCGAATTAGTTACCACTATTGAGTGTATCAGTGCCCGGGGTGCCGTATTACCACCACTCGTTATCTTCAAGGGCAAATACCACCAGTTCAATTGATAATAATAGTTTTCGCAGCGCTGCCGCTGCAGCTGGCAAATCTACAACTGACAGCTCCACACCTGGCTGGTCCTTCGCAACATCACCCAATGGGTGGACAGACAAGGACTTGGGTGTGCAATGGTTGGAGCGAGTGTTCGATCCACTAACAGCTACCGATGGTGGTGAATGGCGTATGCTGCTATTGGATGGTCACAAGAGCCATATTAGCGCTGAATTCGTCAGTTACTGTGTCCATCATAATATTATAGCCCTCTGTTTACCACCACACAGCACTCACCGATTACAACCACTAGATGTTGGATACAACTCCGTCTACGAGAGGCAATACCGCAACGCTGTTGACAACGCTATGCGCGATGGAATCACTGGGATTGACAAGCAGCTGTTCATCAAACTATTGGCTGAGGCAAGGGATAACACAGTTTCGGTGGAACTAGTGAAAGCAGCGTGGTTGGGAGCTGGTCTCGTGCCATACAATCCGGAGAGGGTATTGTCAAAATTACGCCCTGTTACCCCACCACTAGCACCACTAGCACCACTACTACTGGAACCATGCGAGTTAGCAACACTAAAGAGACCACAATCGGTGCAGAAGGCAGTGGATTCGCTGCTAGGGAGGGTAGGGGACCTGCTCAGTTGCCCCACTATAGCAACAGTGCGCAAGCTGGGGCAGTTTACAGAGAGGGTAATGAGTGAAAATATAATATTACAAGCAACAAGTGACCAATTACGTGCTGCCAATAAGAAAGTATCGCAAAATAGAGCTGGGAAGCCACGGTTAACACATGCCCGGGTGCTAAATGATGATGAAATCGATTACCTGTGGGGGGAGAAAGCTATCAAACTAGACGAAAAGAGGCGGAGAAAATCCGTAAGGCGCGCGAGGGTGGTGGTAAAAAGAAGAAAAAATGTGCTCCTGCCTCTATAATAGAGAGTGAAAACAGTGGTGAAGACAGTGGTAGTGACTATGATACCGCTGAAGAATAAAATATGTATCTGAATTTGGTTCCAGGCTTGGTCGTTGTGGAGGTTGCGTGGTACAGTCTTTGGGAGTCTTAGCAGGTTCCTAATCTCCCAGGAAGGAATGTTCGGCGCTACAAAGAGTTCAAGCTCCTTGAGGTAAGCCTCGCGCTCATCGTCGGTGTACCGGAAGCCCATAGCTGCTCGACTCTCCTTTCCTTCAGATCTAAGTAGCCGGATATGATTGACTGTCGCGACAATGCGGGGTCGCGTTCTGCACTGCAAATTTGATGCAGCATGCGCATATTTTCTTTTTTCTGAGAATCAGGACGGTACGTACGGCGCGTTTTTCAGACCCTCCGGTAGTTACGACCCAAAGGATTTGCAGATCAGCACAACGCAGGGAGAGATGATGTCCAATCATTTCAAGCTTTCTGTCCGCAGAAAAAAGCAATATGGGAATACGCTGCTTCGATAAGATCACAGCAGTCGCAGAATCATCACAGATTACTCCAACCTGTTATGCCAGGTAGAGCAGTTTTGAGCTGCGCAACATATCAATTTGTATCACGCGCAGCTGCCAGCCGTGAGGGAACCAACAAAAATTGAGTATTGCCGCCAGTGGGCTCAAGATCACGGCTATAGCGTCGTCATCGGACCTGGCAGTGACAAAAAGAAAGAAAGAATCAACATCCGATGCGATAGATCGAGAGATCCCAACAAATCGAACAAATCGAAGGAAGTACAGGCTGTTGCAGCTCAAAGATCCGCCAAACGTCGAGTCGCCATTGCAACTGTCTATTTTTCCTTCGGGCCAGTCGTATTCTTGAGGCAAGTTTGACCCAAATCCTATCAAGCACGCAATCAAGATATAGTACAGGACAAAAGTCTGCGTACAAACCCTAAATCCCACCAAAACTCGCTGATTTCACAACGTAACAACTCAACAAATACTGCTTCAAAATTTTTTAAAAAAGTCAAATATTGATGAAAATCATTCAGATTATAATCTGTTTAATTTTTCAATTTTTTAAACTCAGTATTAGTTCAATTGTTGTGGAAGAACCAAACACTTGAACAATTTTTGAAAAAGTTTGTATGGGAAATTTTAATTTTACCATACAAAAATTTTCAATTTTGATAGTGTTGGGTTTGTATAGCTCAGAAGTGTTTCAAAAAAAATATTAAAAATCTTTTTACCCTAAATCTAACAGCAAATTACTGTTATAACCGGCTTGATTTTCGTTGATTTTTTTGAATAAAAACTGGGCTTTTTCTGGGGTTGCGAAAATCCAAAAAAATTGCGATTTTGTATGGGGTTTTGCGTTTGCACGCAAACTTTTGTCGTCAAACTTATAGAAAATGAACTGTTTGTTGCTGTCGCAACCTGCAAGCATTTGTTAGAGATTCCCTCAAACGTATAGCCAGAACCAGTTGGGTGTGGCGTTTAAATAGGCGATACTCACTCTTCCAATCCACTTAACTGCTTCCTTCCTTCCGCGGAATGCGAATTTATTATCAAAGAGCCGAAATGTGATCGTTATCGCCGCCAAAATGGCAAAGATACATGATTTGGGCTGCGACCGAGCATTCTACTATATATATATATATATATAATGATCAAGATCTCAATAATACACCGGACATATACACTGCTCTAGCGAGTACAACAAGGAAATACAAAGGCCGAAACAGGGTAGACTTGCTTTTAGTTGTTGGCGCTAGTCTCCCACGAGAAGTTCATCATTCGAAGGTGACAATCTCACGCTTGAGGGAATGTGTTAAGTGTACTGTATACGTGGACTCTTCATCGGCAACGGCATAAGGATCTGGTCACATTTTGAAAGTAACCGCAAATGATTTAGCCGACGCGCTAGGAAACGCAGATTTGGTCAAAGTGAATGAGGTTATCATGTAGAATTTGTATAGATAGCTGCCAGTGCAGCCTTCTATAATGCAATGCGCTTCTAAACTCAATCTCTGCACGAAATAAGTCATGTACTCGTATTACCATTAGAAGCTTTTGTTCATACTGGCAGGCCTTTCCCCTACAACTTTCCAAGATCATTCACGTTAATAAATTCGTCGCACTATGATACATTTTCACCCTCTCCCTACTCAGCTTGTATCTGCGGAGTGTAATTATAATTTCTCATGTCCCACATGCATTGAGAAGTGTGTTGGTGGTACACCGTTGTAGTATTGTTGCAGGGCATGTGGCTTTGTCAACCTCGACCCACGGCCAGTGAGAACGGTTGTTTTGGGTTTACGTAGGTAACCACCTAGATATTGGTACATTGGACTGCTGGGCCGGTATTAGCTGACCAGGGCACTTCTTATCGTGTTGATGGTGGCTCAAAGTCAGCCGTCTAACGCTCGCAAAAATTCCTCGTGTCTCGAAGATCGTTTTTGGAAGAAAACCCCCCTTAACAGTCGCATATGCCAAAACCGTTCAAGGAGGTTTGTGCTGTATTGCAAACCGGTATTGCAGTAAATACTTGTGCTGTGAAATCCGACTTGATGTTGTTACCAGCCAATCTAGAATGGTAGCCGAACTAGTCGTCGTACTGCTACTTAGCACACTGGTAGGTTAACGACTAAATTTGGTTGGGACCTCAAATAGGCTGGGTCTGATTTGGAAGTTAACTAGGTGAATATCGAACGCACATAGTTGCAGGTGCATTTATTTGGGTGCACAGGCCACATCCTGCGTCACGTGAGTTACCAATCTGGGCGGAGTCTGATATGGGACTTCAGAGCTGCGCAGTACACTTAATATGTGTGGAGGAATAACGGCTGCCTTCAGATAATTGTTGAAAGGCGCCTTTTAGCCACCATCTATATTTGATTGCAGGTGGTAGGATGCCGTGCAAACCTGTATATGCGCTGTTTACAAAACCACCAGCTTTGTCGGCGGCGTGGGATGTGGAGGATCGCGTCCAGATCTGATGCTGGGGCGCTGACCATTTGCACTCTACAACTCAACCATGCAGTTTGCTCAAGTCGAAAATGCAAGGAACCTGTTTGGGGTCCAGGTACGATACCGGTATAATATTTCTGCTGTCACCGAAGGCCAAGAAACTGAAACTGATATCGTTGCCTCTGTCTCACCCTTTGAGGGCTCCCGTGACAACGGCTATACAGAAGATCATTTTAGTGGCTCGGAGGATGACGATTGGCATTCCGTGGAAGAAGATGAAGAGGATGAAGAGGATGAAGAGGATGAATACATTATGGACATAGAGACTCAGGATTCTGGTGTTTCAATGCTGTAGTGTAGACAGATTTCCGCCCGTTCAAATTTTGTGTTGTTGTGTTGTATTTTGGTAATAGAAACAGCCTGCTACCGATATCCTCCCATACAATCTTTGATACCATGGTTTATTTGATACCGTGTTATATTTAATACCATTTTTTGGACGCTCGCACGCGTGTTCCGTGTTATATTATATAATAATTCGCTAATCTTTACGGTATTTCCTGTATGGGAATTACGCGTGGTTCTGATTCTCGTTCTTGGGGCGTTGTAGCTCAACACATTACTGAAAGGAGCGACCGGCCAACCCTTCCGACCAATCGGCAATCGGAACCACGCGCGATACCGAACCTATCGGTTAAGTTTAGCACGCAAGCCACGATTTTCCCAGTGACGTATTATGAACCGAATACAGGGGTTGTTGTCTTCACCTTTGTTACGTGGTGGCGGAACTCTTCGTCATTGAATGCGATGTTTGTCTCAAGGACACCCTTCAACGCTCATCTCGAGCTAGTCGGGATAAATGGTTATGAGAAACTAGAGTCTTGTCTCATTAACTACGACTTTCAGTTTAGCTTTGAATCCGTGGGCACAATATTCTCTCTTGAAGCTGCACACATCACTCTGGAACCCGCTAGAAACCGGCCATATACATCTTGTTTTATTATACTTTGTATTATATTATTAAACTGTAAGTTATTATATTATTAAAAGATAGCCTTCTTGGGTACTGTTCTCATATGTTTCCTGTAGCAGCGATAATGCATGCGTGCAGTTCATCAAAACTGCATAAGAAGGGGAAGTAGTTACACATATAAAGCGGAGATAAACAGGCGCGTTTGCTTGGCGCGTTTACTTTAGTATAATTCGGGGTGTATTTTTCTTCAGTATAATATTGAAACCTGTACCTCAATTTTGGTAACACAACAAAACAGCCCAATATCTTGTCAGACAAACCTATGGCCACTACCTATTGACGCAAATCCTGAGGGTGAGGCCTGACTTGGGTTGCCTACTTCAACTTTAAGGTAGCACGATTGGTTTCATGGTTGACGTGGTTACACTGCTGCGGTCTCGGTTGCAGGGTGAAAGTCGGCAGGAGATAGCCGAGCGCCAGCATGTCTCATTCCACACCCCTCCTTCCAATCCTTATGCGCTTTGTAAACCGCAATTCCTCCCCCAAATCCTGGCTTTATTAAACCGAAACCCAGGATTTTGCGCTCGAAAGAGCCTAGATCAAGGATTTTGAGCTGGCTTAGGAGAACGGCCCCGCTAGCCCAATCCGGATAGTTACACCTCAACTGATCCAGGGATCAATCACTTCAGCGCGAACATCTCAATCGCGACATGAATTCTGCTGGTACACAGTGAATAAAAACAGCCTCGATCTTAATGTGCAAGTGATAAACGAAAAGGGGTTTTGAAGGCTATTTGCTACAACCTCCGGCGGAGCCAAAACCGGCTTTCTTAAGAGTGAGTCTCCACCAACTTATTGACGGCACTTTTTTTTTTGGAACGGGTGCTCGACCTGTATCACCAGAGAAAGATATGGCAAAAAAAGTCGCAAACATTCCGCCGTAGGGGCGAAAAAAGTTTGATGTTTGAGTAGAAGTCATATAATTTTACCTTGCTATTATGGTTCGAAATTGCTACATCTCGTGCTTTATCAAACCTTGTCCATACTTGTTCTTTTTCAGCCTCTCCGCCTCATGTTTCTCAACATGCGCTTTACATCTCCTTTGACATGTTTGTCAACAATTTGCCTTTTGCATGTTAAGTTTGCCACTCGTATCAACAAATTTAAACAAATTGAACATAATTATAAGGGGTCTTGTTATCCTCTTGTTCTTTTCTTTCTACCGAGTTCTTCCGAATTTTGTCTCTACTATCGAGTCTAATCTAATTAGTTATCGTTAAGCCGTACCGTGGTAAAAACTGTGGTGAATTCGCTTCTTCTGACGAAATTGTCAAATTTCCTTATACTTGTCAATTTTCCTTTGTCAACAAGCCTTGTTGTGTTGTCGCGAATCTTCGGCAGTCGTTTGTCAAACCTTGTCTTTTTGTCAAACTCTCTTGTCGTTCAAGTTGTGATAGAAGTCGGCCACCAAAAATATTTACTATAAGAAATGAGGGTCCAAATCAAGAAGAATCTCTTCTTCTACAGCATGATTTTCTTGTACAGAAATACTTTCCTGTACCGATGTATTCCGAGGAGAGATTCGGAAGTCTGCTTTGAGGTGTCTTTGTAAGAATCGGGTATATAGTAGCTCAGGTATCAAGGTAACAAAACAAGTTTGTCGACGGGATTCTCCGGATTCTTGAGGTTTTGTTTTGCTAATGTATATAGACGGATTGATACTTAAATTGTTGCTTGATTTCTAAATACACGGTGGCAGAAACATGTGATTTAAATAGACAATGACAAAGGAGATAACATGACGAACTGGACACGGACATAACTTGTGGACTGGACAGGAGATAACTTGTGAACTGGACAGGAGATAAGCTGCGAACTGGACACGGAGATAGTTTCGCGAACTGGATATGCTATTTGTGTTGCTCTTGTTGTTTTTCAACCAATAGGATCGCGTGGACTTCACCTATGGTGACACGTATGGGGTTCTCAATAATCCAGTCTACATCAATCAGATTGATTGACTGATTGGAACTTGGATTGGGATGGACTGGTTTGAAATATTAATCGGATTGATTGATTTAACTAATCCGGGATTGATCGGATTGGTTGGATTGATATTCTGGTGGCTTGTGTTGCCCTGGTAATTACCGTGCATATCAAACCCGCATTTTCAAGCTGATCAGATCCATTTTTTACCAGTTCATAGCACTGTTCGCGTATCTCAAGCACCACTTCCGCAATTTAGATCCGAACAGCAAACCCTAAGATGGATCTTTCCACGCTTCCGCTATCTACAAAAGACGATACCGATAGCATCTGGGGAACTGAGATTGCTCAAGTAGAGTCCCAGGCAGAGTCCCAGGCAGAGTCCCAGGTAGAGTCCCAGCTAGATACACTCTCCGTGTTTCACACAACACTTCCAGGCGACATTGCCCTTAGAGACCTGGCCAAATCTTATCGAATTGCGGATATCGTAAGCAGGAAGAATCGTGGATGGGTCTGGAAATATGGAATCCGACTGGAAAAGCTGTCGGATAATTCAATCTGGTGGCTATGCCAACGTTGTTAGTAGTACTTCACCTTTATAACTGGTGCAAAGCCCTAATTTGCTTAAATAGGTCATATTGCAGGCCAAAAAAAGTCCCATCTTTTCAAAGCCTTCTCAACATCTCATTGTAATTCGTATATGATAACTGTCCATCATATCAATGAGAGAGGTTAAAATACCTCTTAAGGAGAAATCAGGGCCTCTAGGGAGCGGCGAAACTGAAGACTCTTTTCAGAAGTCAGCCTTCCGGCGACATTTGATCCGATGGATTGTGGGAGACCACATACCATTTCGACAGGTTGAAAGCCCTTTATTCCGAGCGATGATGGCCTATTGCCGTGGCGATCTTCAAGAAACAATTCCACAAAGCGGAAATACTATTCGGAACTGGATAGTAGAAGCCTATCGGCGGGCTCAAATGGAGCTTCGAAATGCCCTCCATAAGTCGGATAGCCAAATCCATCTTAGTTTCGACGCCTGGACATCCCCCAATTCGCTTGCTATTATAAGAGTCATAGCATATTGGATTGATGAGAAACAACAGTTGCAGATTACTTTGCTAGGGCTTAGACAGTTGATAGGGCAGCACAGTGGCGAAAATATGGCATTCGAAGTCTTGGAAATCATGAAGGATTTTGAAATGGGGTCCCGGACTGGATATTTTATGGCTGACAATATCTCAAGCAATGATGTTTTGGTGGAAGAGTTAGCTAAGCAGCTAGGAAATCGGTTTGAAGCCTCCGAACGTCGATTATGCTGCTTTGGCCATATCGTCAATCTGGTTGTAAAGGCGCTACTCTTTGGCAAAGATGTAAAGGCCTTTGAGAGAGAAGCTGCGTATACTGCGCAGGTTGAAGATGAACTTAAACAGCTCCGAATATGGCGAAAGAAGGGGCCTGTTGGCAAGATCCATAATATTGTTATGCATATTCGGCGTTCACCACAGCGGATTGCAGCATTTCGCTCTATACAACAAGTTGCTGGGGATACGGATAGCCTCTTAGTAGTTGCAGACAACGATACACGCTGGAACTCAGTGCATAATATGCTTGAAACGGCCATCCACCCGGATCAGCGATCTTTTCCCTTTTACGATCTCTGGGGTCCGTCGAGATCCGTTCGATCTCTACGACTTTCAAAGATTAGAGGTTTCGAGCGTAGGTCGCATCCCCGACCCAATCAATCCAGGTAGCATGATGGACGACATTCCTGCTGGTTACAGTTGGCCCCACTCAGACGGTGGCCTAAGTTGGCGAAATGCCCCAAAAAACCTCGAAGCAATAGAATAATACAAGATATAATAATAAGAATGATACAGAGGATACTAATAAGATTAAAGATAACGAATGTAATGTACGATAAACTAAATAGTTTAGATATCCTAAATGGCTAAGAAATCAACTCTATATTTTTGGATATCTGGGAGCCCAAATTAATACTATTTTCGTGTTGTTTTGTGTTGCATTTTACAAATCTCGCGTCGCCGGTTGGGTCTAAAAAAAGCGCCATACTACTTGCTAATGGTGTAATAACACGGCAATTCATTTTCGGGTATCTCCGGCCATGATTGAAGATTATTCAGCAATCGAAATCGGAAAAATTGCGGGTGAAAGTGTAGGTCATATTCATATCAAGATTATTTTGTTCTTGAAAGCCGATCGCGAGATGCAAAGGCCATAGTTATAAAGAGTCAGTTGGAGGAGGTCGAAGATTTCGACATGCCAATGAAAAAAATTCGCAAAAATAAAAAATTAATAAAGAAAAAACCAAACCCAAAAGACAGACACGTGAACTCCTTTGAAAAGATAGTATGCAAAACACCAGGAATCTATTTCATACAAAGCCTCGACTGATCAGGCGGGAACCCAGCCGGCCATGCAGATCAGGTACATTGATATAGTTCGGCCCATAAAGCGAGTTGGCGAATCGTGACTCCGTAAAATCGTTACAGTCGTTAAAGGGAAAAAAGTCAAAACTGCATGGTGTCGTGAATGAAAGAAGATTTTGAGTGATACAGTATTTAAAATATCATGCACGTATTTAGTGCCAAAAAGCAAAGCATGCAGGTGTAAAAAGGTACGATTTTTCTTTAGAAAAAGAAGACCACCGAAGGATATATTCCTCCCAAGAATGCGAACGCCCGTAGCCAATGAAAAAGAAACCAAAGGGAAAGACAAAGAGTATAACTCCGTGGGAAATCTAAATAGGAAACAATCGATCAGAACTTGTGAATGCGAAGGAGTGAATACACGATGTGTGATCGAATAAACGCAAGATTGTTTTTGTTCTGCTAAAGGAAAGCAGACAATAAGAAGATTGTAGGGCTTCATACCGTTCCAACAAGGAAAACTGAAATCCCGAAGGACAGAGGATCGTTATAGCGGTATGGTAATCAAAAGGAGAGGTGAGTTTATTCCGTCATATCAAGCGGCTCCATGATATCCCACTTCTTTCCCACTTTGCAATGATGCTTGTTCTTCAAATGCGTCTGGAGATTCTCTCGTCCTCTAGCTCCTCGATACGTCGCCTTGCAGTTAGTAGCTGGGCACTCATAATCCGGATATACGGTACTGTCGATACCGTGGGTAGACCGTTTGTGACGCAGGAGGTTGCTATTCGACACCGTGTTCCTAGCCCCGCGAATCTCAGCTCCACAGCCAGGGAAATCACAAATGGATATACGGCCTTCTGTTGACCGGTTGCGACGTGGCGCTTTACGGGGACGAACGGCCTTATTGACCGTAGCAGTAGGTGTCGTAGCCCTAACGGCACTGTCCGAGGCCGTCATGGGAG
This sequence comes from Dactylellina cionopaga, assembly GCA_036971295.1. Classification (NCBI taxonomy): domain Eukaryota; kingdom Fungi; phylum Ascomycota; class Orbiliomycetes; order Orbiliales; family Orbiliaceae; genus Dactylellina; species Dactylellina cionopaga. The sequence continues at coordinate 167,662 of JAJTTY010000023.1, read as the reverse complement.
GAGTCGACTGACAACGGGCAAACTCTGAAGACATGGTAGATCCTGGAGAGGTGGGGCTATTAACGGATGAGTCAGTATCCGAGCGATTCGTGAGAGCCAAATAGGTGAAACTAACCTTTTGAACCTGTGAGGGGCATCCCCTTGAGTATGAACGTGTCGTAGCACTAGATTGCCATTCACCTCAACAACCTCAAACTTAGGATTTGCCGGGCAGGCTGCATCGTCGTCTACTCTTCTAGTAGGTTGTAAACCCATGAGGCTGGGAAACCCATCCCTGCTCATCCAAGATGAAGAGGCGGATGAAGGATACGTAGAGTCTCCAAGGGCAAAACCCTCCTGGGAGCTAGGCTCTGGCGAATAGGATCCCGTGCGTCTGGGCGGTTCATTTGCCTCAGGCTGCCATATATAAGACTTTAGACTGGGAGTCGTCTCGGAACGGCAGGTCGTGATAAGTATGCTCAATAGGAATCCAGCTGTTTGATGAACCCCAAGGGTCTAGCTCGAAGGTGAGATCCTCTACAACGGGGCGTGCGAGGTTGTTGCCTTCCAACATTGAGCTGGCCTGCATCAATTCAGATCCATCCCCCCGATATGGCATGGTGGAGTCTGCCTGGGCCAATTCAGGATTCAAGGCTGATGGGAAGGGTCCCTCATGAGAGAGCTGTTGCATTTGGAAAATCTGCCTCCGGTGCATGATTGAGGTTTTAGCGTAGGAGAGGACTGGTTGAGATCTGGTAAAGATTGGTACTGATTGGTCAGGGATTCCAAAACCGGAACGAGGATACATACACTGTATGATGGTAGATGGGTAAGTTTTGTACCCTGGGATGGTGGCTGGAAGTACCACGCTAGTCGCTGAAAGTACCATTATTATTATTAATTTAAAAATACAATTTATTAATGTGTTGAAAGAGAATGTGTTGAAAATTAGAAGAAATAAGGAGAAATAAGGAAAAATCATAAGATGTTGGAGCATCATGGGGTATCTATGTTAAACAAATAAATATATGACTACAGCGTGTATAACTAGTAAATTGTGTGCATGCCGTTAGCTGCGATCACCGCCTCACATCTCTAAAGCATGGATTCTATCATCTCCATTAGAAAATCCTCTAAAATAGATTCCCACGCCTTCAAGATGTGGCCTCGGAGGGCATCAGCGCTGGTTGTGGTATTCAGTTGAAATAGATGATTTGCGGTAATGTGGTCCTTCATTGCGTATTAGATATTCTCGATCGGATTAAGGTCCGAACTGAAGGTAGGCCAGGTGATGACAGAAACACCACGCTCTACTAGATCTTCTACAGTCGCTCGAGCAGCGTGAGCCGGAGCATTATCATGCATTAAAACAAGTTGCCGATTATATTGCTGCCGGTTCAATCTGAGCCATTTATCAATAATTGGCACGATTCGCTATCGATACCCTTCACTATTAATAGTACCCCAATCCTTTTCCCAAAATAACCCAGGTCCCTTAGTCCTGCTAGCGAAATTACCCCAAAACATCTAGCCGCGTCGGCGTTAATATCGCTCGACAAGGCATGTAGAATCTAGTTCTTCCCCGGGCCGTCTGGTTATATACACTCTGCTGCAATGACCGCCAGTTGTCCATGTTTCGTCTGTCCACAATATTTGGGACCATTAATTAATTGTCCAATTCCGATGTTCTAGTGCCTAGGCCAACCGGGCTGCTCTGACACATTCCGAAATAAGCGGTTTGGCACGGGTGACGCGACGATTGAATCCTAGTCGTCGGAGGGTATAACGAATAACATAAGCGCCGAAGACTCCGGCGAACAAAACCATAGACAATTCTAAAAAGGTCATTTGGCGGTTGATGGATGAACTGGTGACAAAGTCCACTAATTCAGTTTGTTGGGTGACTGACAACACGCGTGGCCGGCCACTTCTTGAGGCCATGGTTGCGCTTCTAGCGCGTAGAGAATGTTGTATTTGACGGCTTGTGAAGCCAGTGATAGCGCGTATTTCAGATATATGGAGGTTTGCGTCTGATGCGAGGGTCCTCACACGTTGGCGTTGATCCGTTGTTAGCTGGCGCTTACCAGGACGACGGGGCATAATGATGGTAAAGGGTGAGGGTAATATTGATGTTTGGGATGGCTGGGATGGTAAGCAAGCTGGTTGCCAGTTGCCAAGAGTATTAAGAAGTTATTAGAATAATTAGAATTAGTGGTACTTGTGATGTGACTTGAGGTACCTGCGCATTGACGCCAGGGATACATAACTTTTGCCTGACACTATGTAGACAGGGTCTGAGAATGTGGGGAATTTCCCCTATAATTAGGAGGTGTACCTTTTTTTACAGGGGGATTTCGATGACTATATGAGCAGATACGCAGACGATTTTCGGACAATAATATGAATAATATATTAGACATTTGAAAGTCGGGTGAGAAGGTCGGACGTTAGTCTCAAGCACGTGGCGGAGGCACTCCGAGACCTCGACCTACTGCCGCAGAATTTAACAACGTCCCACCGCCCCCGCAAACAACTGCGAACGGACTGCCAGACGTAACACAGTGGAAACGATACCTTCCGCGCCGCCCCCAGCTTATATACCACCTCCAGAATGCCGTTCCTCGCGGATATACGATGACTTGGGTCTGCATAATCAACCCGATAATGATCTCGAGCGTGCTGTACTGCCGCCTCCGTATACGGGTCCGACTAGACAACCAGCAATTCTATTGTTCAGTCGAGGTCCTCAACCCGGCGACGCGACTTCCACGGTACATTACCCGACCATGGACTCATACATGAGGGCCTCAAGGCGGCGGAGAATGTACGGGGCGGTCGTACTTGCCAGCGTCATAATCGTTGGAATTATTCTCTTGGGAGGTTCGATAGCCAGACAGATGGGAGGATCAGATAAACCTGACAGGAGTTGAGCCAACGTGTAACATGGTTTTTGGATACGATTTCCTTCGAAAGGCTTTTACATACTCTGGAATACCCGGGCTTCGAAATCGACGATCGTTTCAATATTTTATTTCTCTCTTCCTTTTAACCCCTCCAAATCTGCTATTTATTGCGTAGCTCTCATCGGAAAAGGTTCTGGCGTTTTCACTCTGGGTTGATTTAATTTTTGGCATGCGGTTGAGCATTTCATTTATTGGTATATGGGCTGTTTCTTTACGACATGTCGCTTTTCGGACTACAATTAGCACATGTGTAGTATTCTGAGATATATAACGAACAATCAATTTAGCGCTCCCTGAGGTTCTAAATGCACGTTACACACGGCGCAAGTTTGAATCCGGACATTAAACTTGATATATGGACGTAGGATCCATGAAGGACCATGTTGTCCCTAGACCTCAAAGCCGCTTCTTCATGCAAGCTTTAGCTAATCTTTTAGACAGTATTTCAGCTTTGAAACCCACGTGGCTACTTGCTGCAAATCCCGTTGTTCTCGGTGTCCGCCCAGGCCGCTAGGAAACAATGTTGGAAAAGCACCTGTAAAATAATCAGGGTCTTCCCAGCTGCTCATCAAGGTAGCCTAGCCACGAATAGCGTAAGATATCATCGGTTCATCTCTTTGGCTATGTCGACACTCGTCCGCACGCCCAACGTCATCAGTACCTGTCGTTTCGTCACGAGTGCCACTTACCAGTCCTAGGAGGGCGTCTATCATCCGAACATTAGGGTCGGCCCGCTCCCCGTTGATATCAGTATAAACAGAACCGGTTACCAATGGATCGTCCCCGCGGGAATGAAAGGCTTCATCTTGTGCGGCCTGCAGATCATTTTCGCAATTCCCAGACCGAAGGTTGACAGTATATCCTTCACGTTCGTGATGGTCCGGGATCTCAAGACACGTGATATTGTCAGCGATCTCAGGTGGGATGAATTCGTCGGCCCAGCCATCTATCATTGAATAGTTGACCGTGAGATCACGATAAAGATGGTTGTGCCGAACGAGATATTGCAATGCCGCCAAGCCCTTATCCTTTCGAACCCGTAAGAACGGTTTCAGATCCGCATCCCAAGATACCATCTCTGCCACCCCGTCACTTTCATTCCTTTGCATCGCATTCTGCTGGTTATGTTCTGCTTCCTTGGCCTGGGATCCCCTTCGGCAGTATTATCCGTATACCGATCAACATCTGCAGTTGGAGATTCAAACTTTTAAATCCGGGTTTGTAAGCTTGGAATAAACCCGGGAAGCTGTTTGCGAATGCGATCCTCTCAGCTCGAGGGCAGTCCTGAAGCTTCGATTTTCTGCCTTAGCCCGCGTCGATGGAAATAGAAAATAGTTTCGGATTAGGTATGAATACTGCACTTTGATGTCTATTTTAATATATGGTGAGCTCAAACAAATGTGCAACAGTTATAGGACCTGCCATGTTTATTGCGTAGAATTTAGCCTTCAAGGCACATTCTTCTAGGCTATAAAGTTTCCCTTTCCAGCTAATAAACTTCCCGAGCGTGGATCGTGTTGTGAGTAGCTGCGGTCTAGGAAAATACCATGAATAGCTAGGTTCTAGAGAATTAAATCATTTTTTGGCACTTTAAAAGATAGTTCTACCCAGGTAAGTTAGAGTAAAATACCAGAAAGGCGTGTAGCAAAAGTTCGGCTACCAACTGCCCGCATAAGCGTTTATTAACATTCTACCTTCGTCAGAGCAGAGCCTTAGTGTTGCATTACCGAATTTAAGCGTCATTGCCCTGGGCTAGCTTCAAAGTAGAAGACCTATAGATTTCGCGCGTTTGAGAACAAAGGGATTGTTGACCGCATATAAATATATATTTGTAATATCCTTTAAGTCGTAAAACTTGAGGTCTGAAGCTGTCGATGTAGGAAAAGAGATGCCCGCCCGGAACATGCCCTCCGTGTCGCGATCTCTCGGTGAGTAGTTGAATCGAAAAAATCCGAACAAATTCGAGGTCAAGAGGGGTCGTGCAGAAATTAAGGGAGGAGTCGTCGGGAATGAAGGTCGATCCGGGTACCAGTATTCGACTATAGATATCATAGAAAGACTCCCAAACTCGGGTTTCGGGATTTTCTTGTACCCTCCATGTTGAATTTCCATTCCCGAGGGTTGGAATTTGATCCGAGAGGAGCTTTTAGAAAGCCTAATATAATACGAAAGGCAGAGCAACCTTGCATGGAAATACTTGAGGTATTTGCGAGGACCGTAATTGGGATTACTAACGGGGATCTTGGTTTCAAGAATATAATGCATAGCATCAACAACATCGTCTAGCGACAACTCAGCCCCAAAATATTTGCATGCCAGAGTAAGACATAAGAATGGTACGCAAGAATAGGTACCCAAAAGGATAAATCTTCCAGGGGATTCGGATTCATTATTGGAATTTCGATTCCTCCTACCGTAAATACTCATATAGTATTTGGTACTATAAAGTTTATTGTATCGTGAGTTATTTGGTAATTTCGCTCTGCTCGTGAGAACCCTGCCTCGAGAGATATTATATAATAAATGGCGGGTCCTCGAAGGTTCGAGCGTACCACCCTGACTCACCTTTACTGTTATAAATTTGCAACAAAAGTCAACACTCTGTAATCTTCTCCAGATAATTACCACTTGTCATGATACTTATAAAGTAGTAGCCTTGAAAATGCAGTCTACAATCGCCTCTTCCTTTCTAAAATGTCCGTACGCTATGGGGCGATACCTCAGGACTACCGATACCCTGCCTTGTACGCCTCTAGGCTCCAATTGCAACAGAACCAAGATCAAGATAAGCCACCCCCACGCAAACGACGGCAAGCATATATCCGGGAGTACAAGCTCTCAGCTATTACGATGTACAAGAAGTACAAAAAGGAGGGATGTCTGCTTAAGAGAAGCTTGGTCTCCCTGATGACGGCGTGACTATTATGAAATTTGTGTTGTGTTGTGTTGTGTTTTGTACAGTAATCTCAAACTCAGTGTGAAAGATACCGGTATTGGGTATCGTGACTTATTTGGTACCATGAGTTATTCATATATAAAAGTTTCGGCGCTCTGCTGACGTGTTTCGAAAGTTATTATGTAATACTGTATGAGTATTTACGATATACAGTAGAGGTGGAAGCCAGGTCACTCTCAGAAATGTACGGGATTGACGGTCCAGTCCACCAGTTTTCTCAAGGGCTTGTTGCCATCGATGAATCGGAGGCGATCTCCCAACGCCTGGATCAATTCGGTATCAGCCCGTCGCCCACGATTTCAGTCCAAGAAGAGCAAGAGCGAGAATTAGCAAGAGCTGGAGCAGGAAATGAACATCGAACGCCCAAAGCCAGCGGAACCCAGAAAATACTCCTTACATCCAGAGATCGATTTGTTGGCCAGGAGCGGAATTTTTCAATGAAGGTTCCAATGCCTTCACTCTCGCTTACAAATTTTCGAGTGTCTTGGCTCCATTCCGGTTTTGGTCGGGATGAATGGCTTCTAAAGAAGCCCAGGTAATTGCGCAAAGCTCATTAAACTTCCAGGCAGCTCTGCCACGTGAAATGCTGTCACCATTATAGACTCCAAAACTAACAACACTGCTGTCTTGACTCGAGTACTTAGATAGGAAAATGTTTTTTCCTGATGAATGGAAAATATTTAAATTCGAGGATGATGATCATATGAAGATCTAATTCAACTTCTATATCTATATATCTATAACTCTATTGACTAAAGAAAACAAGCAACCGAGTATATAAAGCCGTAATACATGATTTATATGAATATGTTGATGTGTTAACGGTATCCTCTGCTTTAATATTTTAATTTCTTGCCTGTGATATAAATAAGGGATGGACGGGGTTTCGATGGTATTTTTTGGTTGAGTAATAGCGTGAGTTTTAAAAGTAAAACTTGTGGATGTTGACTTTGAAATATCGACTCTTATCCTCCATGCCGCTTAGCATCGCCTTGTGAAGGATAGTGATGCTTAAATATTGCCGTTTATTACTTTTCCTCCCACCCTTTTCTGCTACCATTCTGTTGCCTCCCGTGTCCCAGGCAGTTTCCTCTAACCGTTAAATCCCCATTTGACACACCCCGGAGTATCTGGCGGCATCGCAGGACAGAGAGAGCAGAGCACTGCACCACTAGTTCCAGGTGCGTTCATTCCCATACCAACATACCCACCGCGTACTGGTGATCCAAACCCGCATCCTGTTTGTTGGCACCGGATCATTACAGCATTTTGCAAGTTTGGATCGTTGCAAAAATAGTGTATGATAAGTTGACCCGCTAAGTCAGCAGCGGCAGAGGTTCCAACGCATAAAGCGATAACACTGATCCATTTAACAAGCATTTTTCGAAAAGGAGGATTTAATTTTAGGTAAAAGGGTTTGTTACGTTTCGAATAAGTGCAGAATTTGTTAAAGAAGACGTAATCGTCGGATAATGTTTCTTCGTTAATACTTAAGTAATAATGAAGCTGCGCGGATGCGTGTTGATAAAAGTTGAGGGACTAGGTTACAAGAGGGACTATTTATAAACTTTTAAAAAGAAGGACGAAAATTTGTTGAAGCCGTTACTGCCTATATCTGGAGCAAAGATACAGTCTCGTAACCAGACCAAAAATCGCAAGGCAAAGACATTCCCTCGAGCTCGTCGTGATTAGTAAATTTCGGGATTTTATCACGCGAAAGAATCGAATATCTAACTAAAATATTGTCTCCACATGACCGTTTTATAATTGACAAGACGGGAATTGTGTCACGCGAACGGATCGAATATCCGTGTGAAGGATCGAATATCCAATTAAACCACTTTATATGCCTCATGATAATCTAAAAGTTTCAATTTCCTATTATATAAAAAGGATGTACATGTAAATGCTCTCCACTCCTCAAGGATAAACCTAGGGTGAGTGCTCTGTTTGAGCTTCTCCAGCCGTCCAGCTCACGCAAAACATCTTTCTTTGAGCTAAATGCACTCATAATAACTGCCCAGAGTATACATAGTGTAATGGATAGTCCTATGCGCACATTGAGATCCAGGTTGGCAACAATTGCCTCGACCTTTCAAAGTTGCGTCGACGATGGGGTACAAGTAGCCCTTGAGAGGAATGGTCACCGCTTGTATGGTGTATTTGTCGCCTTCCTTGACCGTTCTCGCATAGAATTCCAGTTTTGTTAGTTGCGGCGAGGGAATTTATTTGCGTGATTCTCAAAGATCGGGTGGAGTTGACGTTAGGGTTAGCTACATGCGACAGAGTCAAATGTGTTGTCGGAGCACGAAATGTTTGCATCGCCATAGGCATCAATCTCAACACAATAATCCAACAATGCTGGATCCAGACTGTACCGAAGAAACAGTGTTATTCGCTAGTTTCAGAGCACTAGCAGATTAGCCATCGATGGCAATGTTTAAAGAATCGAATTTTTTTTCCCCTAAGCTTTATAATGGAGTATAAGGTATTTCTGACACTGGAATTTCGACGGCCGATATTCTAGTTCCTCGAGCTTGATATTCAGGTTCTGACAAAGTGTGACAGAAGCTCTAAGCTCACCCATATAATCCTTGTACAAGCAAGCTATCGTGGGTCAGCGAGTTAATACGGAAAGCGCTGGTGGCACCACGCACTGAAGGACAATATCTTGCCTATACACTATATGCCTTTTATTATAGGGTAGGTATTAAGATCGGGTGCTTCTGATGTGGCGATTGCGGCTGGCAGTCGTCCTCCGTTAAAGCGATTTGTGATCATCGTATTAAAATGCATAAAGCTGTAGGCCAGGCCAGCCGACCACGGGGATCGAAAATAGGTAGCACCCTGATGGAGCACCCATACCTCATGTACTTTAACAATTCATGTAATGAAGAAGGTAATTAATACAATTTTATTTATAATAAAACATTCATTATCTCCAAATTTGATGTTCAAGAAAGTGTGGGTCGTATAAACAGCACCAGAAGCAACTAAAATGGTGTATACCTTAGCTTTAGGTAAGCCGGCGATCATAATATCGCGTTTTCCCTATGGAACCCAAAGCATAACAATGTTATCATTCAAATTTGGGCCCTTTGGAAGACATCGTCTACCTGATCGGCATTGCCATGCCTGCGGTCCGCTCCTTGGGGAGCACACAGACCCACCCTACATTGTAGTCGCTAGATGAACTTGTGGGGATAGCATTAACTATAAATAGGGATTGAACTGTCGGACCCATATCCTGCATTGTCGGCAGGAGGTGTGGCCTGTACAGTAGGGAGGGCCAACAGTGATGCAAGCGGGTATCCGATCCAGAGCATAGGCGGTTCCGCAGTGATTTTTCTTTGAGCTAAATGCACTCATAATAACTGCCCAGAGTATACATAGTGTAATGGATGGTCCTATGCGCACATTGAGATCCAGGTTGGCAACAATTGCCTCGACCTTTCAAAGTTGCGTCGACGATGGGGTACAAGTAGCCCTTGAGAGGAATGGTCACCGCTTGTATGGTGTATTTGTCGCCTTCCTTGATCGTTCTCGCATAGAATTCCAGTTTTGTTAGTTGCGGCGAGGGAATTTATTTGCGTGATTCTCAAAGATCGGGTGGAGTTGACATTGGGGTTGGCTGCATGCGACAGAGTCAAATGTGTTGTCGGAGCACGAAATGTTTGCATCGCCATAGGCATCAATCTCAACACAATAATCCAACAATGCTGGATCCAGACTGTACCGAAGAAACAGTGTTATTCGCTAGTTTCAGAGCACTAGCAGATTAGCCATCGATGGCAATGTTTAAAGAATCGAATTTTTTTCCCCTAAGCTTTATAATGGAGTATAAGGTATTTCTGACACTGGAATTTCGACGGCCGATATTCCAGTTCCTCGAGCCTGATATTCAGGTTCTGACAAAGTGTGACAGAAGCTCTAAGCTCACCCATATAATCCTTGTACAAGCAAGCTATCGTGGGTCAGCGAGTTAATACGGAAAGCGCTGGTGGCACCACGCACTGAAGGACAATATCTTGCCTATACACTATATGCCTTTTATTATAGGGTAGGTATTAAGATCGGGTGCTTCTGATGTGGCGATTGCGGCTGGCAGTCGTCCTCCGTTAAAGCGATTTGTGATCATCGTATTAAAAAGCATAAAGCTGTAGGCCAGGCCAGCCGACCACGAGGATCAAAAATAGGTAGCACCCTGATGGAGCACCCATACCTCATGTACTTTAACAATTCATGTAATGAAGAAGGTAATTAATACACTTTTATTTATAATAAAATATTCATTATCTCCAAATTTGATGTTCAAGAAAGTGTGGGTCGTATAAACAGCACCAGAAGCAACTAAAATGGTGTATACCTTAGCTTTAGGTAAGCCGGCTATCATAATATCGCGTTTTCCCTATGGAACCCAAAGTATAACTATGTTATCATTCAAATTTGGGCCCTTTGGAAGACATCGTCTACCTGATCGGCATTGCCATGCCTGCGGCCCGCTCCTTAGGGAGCACACAGACCCACCCTACATTGTAGTCGCTAGATGAACTTGTGGGGATAGCATTAACTATAAATAGGGATTGAACTGTCGGACCCATATCCTGCATTGTCGGCAGGAGGTGTGGCCTGTATAGTAGGGAGGGCCAACAGTGATGCAAGCGGGTATCCGATCCAGAGCATAGGCGGTTCCGCAGTAATTGGCTCTCCCACCATAGCTCGGTGGTGTAAGTAGTGTGGTTCATTTCGCGGTCGGATTCAGAGAGATGATTTGGTTCTTGACATTTAAAGCTCCCGAAGCTGTTTAGCAGCCCTTTGTGTGTGAACTCGTCATGCTCACAGTTCTAAGGAGACGACGCCCGAAGAATATGGTGTATAGCACCACAATCACTAGAATTTGGCGGAATTGGATACTCAGGGTTGTAGTAGCTCGGTGCCTGGCCTTTGGAACCAGTGCGAGATTGTAGGTGGCAAGCCATAAGCAAACTTGAATTCTTAAGTTGGTCAGAAGTGTGATCAACCTGTTAAGTTGCTTTGGGAAGGGTTTCAGGACGGTATGTGAGCTGTTGTTAGGGAATCTGAATTCCGAACGGCCTGAGAACCGCGCGGCTTTGTTGACACAACCGTGGTGGGCTTCACTTGACCTAGTCAGTGATGAACGGGTACAGACGAATGGGTGTACTAGCACTATTTATAGAAACATAAGCACTTTTTGAATTTTGAATTTGAATTTGAATTTTTTGTACTAACATGAAGAGTTGTTAGCCGGCGAGCCCTTTGTGTAACCGTTTGATGGAAGTGATTAGCTGCCCCAAGAAGACGATGCACGGGTGGTGCTAGCTGCATGAGCTGAGGCCAATGTGGGACCATATTGCCCCAATTCGTCTAAAGTACCAAGTGAGTACCAACAAATGCTGTTCCTTTGCGGAGCGTCCGATCCATCGAACAGAATCTCCTAGAATTTCGGCCTAGAGTTAGCCAAATCTTCAACGCTGGTTTATGAACAAATTTGTAACCACGTGAACACAATTTCTAGCTAAGAGATATAAACCTCCACATTTGTACCTTCTGGATGACAAATATTCCAGTCCGAACAGTTAACAGCTAAGGAGAGATGTCAGGAGCGAAGTGCACAAAGGCACTGCAAGCAAAAATGCGACAAAAAGATCAAAAGCTGGCCAATGTGCGATACCTGTAGTACAAAACGGGCCTATAGCAAGGGTGTAGCGAAAAACGCCACTTTGCGAGGGTGTGTATTTAACATATCCCATTTTTTTATGACGATTGTGCTAATTGAGCGCTTCAAGAAATCAAAATCGGTGGTGCCATTACAACGCAATGATCAAGCATCTAGCTCAGAAGGCCTGTCGTGTTCTCGCAGCTCCTCCAAAACAGAGAAGCCTGGCAAATCGACAGCTACTTATTGTTGAGACAGAAGAGAGTGCTGTTTGTGCTTTCCACAAGGCCCTTCTGGGTTGTGGAATGGCACTACCGACGTACGAAGCAGAAACGAAGCAGAACGAAGACGGTCGATTTTGGAGGATAGGCGTTTCCGTAGGGTACATAACGATTATTTCGATCTGGGCACGGTCTAAGAGCCCGGCTAAGAAAGATGTTGCTATTAAGGCATTAATTATGTTTCGCCGCGAATGCAGCCACATCACCAATCCCCACACTCCAATAATTATCGGAGACTTCGAAGCGCCGATTTGCTCAGCCCCTTATTGCTTTCTGATAAGAAAATATTTTTCAAAATTCTGAGACTTAGCTGTACTTTGTAGAATCATGCGATATCCCGGTGTAAGAATGGCGTCTTTGTTAATGATTACATAGCTCTTTCGAAACAATAGCATTGATCCAAGTCTACTTAATATATATAACACAAATATACATATGTCAATATCCCCATTTAGTCCTTCACAGATATACTAGAAGCAAGCTGATGACGATAACATATCAACTAGCATGAACTACAGAATTTTTTAAACAATAGCCTTGTATGATGATGTGCGTCTGTAGGCGGTGGTTTATGAGACAAGTAGGCGAGTTTCAGTTACGAAACACCACCTCCCTTGGCGTGAAACTCCATTTTCAAGCTAGTGCCACAACTCACGTAGTAATTGCGCATTGTATCAGTAAAGCTTTATAGTTTTGGGAATAGCGGATGGCGATGCCATAGAACATTCGATATTCGGTATTCGCTGAATAAATGGCTCACAGACCACTGAAAGGTCCGAAAGAAAGAAAGAAAGAGAGCAAGTTGGACAGCATATGCCAGAATTTTGAGATATGTTCGCCCAGGTTGGTAACTGTTGCCTGTACTTTTCAAAGTTGGAACGAGTGAGGGAGGTACAAACCGTCTACGGGGGCTGTATTAGAAACCAGATCGCTTGCAATGAATCCAGTCGGATCCTTCTACCGCTGGCGCAACAGCAACCCTGGATTTGGGCGACGTTGCGTGTTTGTGGCGAGGGCAGTTGGATGCGGGGAGTGTTGAGAAGCGTTAGAAGGGTGGTTCGAGTGGCATCGAGTTGACAGTTAGTTAGGGGCTGGTTGCATGCGACAGAGTGAAATGTGTTGTCGGAGAAGCAGCTTAAAATAGCCGAGCCTTCTTTATCATTCCATTTCGAGGCAAACGCCAAGACCTGCACCGAAAGGGGGCCCTTGTCCTTTGCTGTCAACGTAATCGCCTCCATCCCATCACACCCATCAAGCACCCCAGACACCCCACGCCTTTTAATCTCCCAACCTTCAATCTTCATCTCGATCCATCACTCCTTCAACATCATCGACATCAAGACATACATTCAAAAAACTACTTACCTCCAGTAATTATTATCGATATCCATCTGATTCTTGAAGAGGTCTCCGTGAAGACTAAGCAGCAAGCATGCGTTTCTTCCAACTCGCAACCCTTCTCTCCCTGGGAGCCGGCTCCCTCGCGGTCCTTATCCCTCCATCCGACGCCCTGAACGAGCCGGTCTACAAGGTCAAGAACACAATGCACTCCAAGCATCCAAAGGGCCAACACCTCTCTCCCGAAGCTCAAGCCATCGCTGCCCTCTCCCAAACCGTTGAGGTTCCATGCGAATCCTGCCCGTTCCCAAATGGCAACCATGGCGCCTATATCAACACCCCGAACAACCTTGTCCTTACCCTCTCTCTCGGCCCTAACCAGAGAGATACCATCTCCCTGAACGGCAGGCCCATGTTCCCTGCCATCTACGCTGCCGCGGACCCAAGACCTTTCACCGTGACCCAACGATCCCTCCAAAATGGTGCCGAAGTCAAGATCCCAGTCAACATTGATCTGTTCATCGAAACCGACAACAGCGGCCTTTCCCGTCTCCGTCTCCACGTCCTCGAAGTTTCCGGATGGAAGACCCAGGCTACCATGAACATCCTCGAATTCATAATCTTCCAGAACGAGGCCGGTGAGGTCTCCATCGGCGAGATCCACGTTCGCGAACCCACACCTGCTGAGGCCAGCGCTGTCATGTGCAGGGATGATATGCTCTGCAGATGGAAGGCCTACATCTACGATACTCTCGTCCGCATCGCCAACGCTGTTAAGGGTGTCCGCAAGGCAGGTTGCCGTGGCAAGAAGAACCAGAACCCACAGGCTGTCGGCTCTGAGCAACAACAGGAGCAGACCACTGATGGTGACAACAAGCACCACAAGGAACACAAGGAGCACGGACACAATTGGAGATGGTTCCAATGGGTCGGTCTCGTTGTCGGTCTCATCCTCGCCTGCCTCGTCATCGCTGCCATCACCATCACCATCGGCTTGTTCTTCACTCTTATCGTTAGCACTATCATCCACGTCGCTGTTGTCTCTTGGCTCTTCATCAGTGGCAAGTCCCGTGCTTCCAGGCGCCAACAGACAGCTAACGAGGAAGAACAGGGTCTCATGCCAAAGGATGAGGAGAGCCAGCTTGAGGCTCAAGAGTACTCTGATGATTTGCCAATCTACTCCGAGAACCAAGAGAATAAATGAAGAGTATATGTCTGGCGTATTAAGAATAGGAACAAAAACAAGGGATTAGAATGGACAAAGGGTTTCCTTAGCGGGAGTCATTGTTGGGTAACAAAATCGGATTTTTTTTAACCAAAGAACCAAAAAAAAAGGGAAGAACACCTGAATGCCTCTCGTTAAGTTTACAGGAATCTCTTTTCAAAGTCAATGGACTAAAACGGCGGAACCAGTGGAGTTGGCGAGCTTTTTTTTTCTCTATTCGTTTTTTCTTGTTTTTACTTGGGAGTTCTTTTCTTCTTTTTTCTTTTTTCTTCTTTTTTCTTTCAGACTTTGTTCCCACTATTTTGTGGGAGTGAAGAATAGGGATCCGCTAGTTTAAGTATTATTATCTTGCTTTCATATCTTTTTTGTTCTCTTTATGAGTATCTAGTTCCTTTATCTAGGAGGCAGAATGGAAGTTTTGATCGGATTCATCTTTACAAGGGCCTACCCTTGCATACTTGCTTCGCAGTGAAATAAATATATGATCATAACCGCCTGCATGCCTACTTCAGGGTCCTAGACGCCTTTGGCTTCAAATGGAACCAAGCACAACGCTAGGTCTCAACAAGAAAGGCTTGTTCGCGCTAATGCGAAACAGTAGAACAGACAAGCAAACATCCAGAAATGGAAAGCGGCGTCTGAATTATTTCCTATCTAATGTCCTTGCTGAAAGTTTTGTTGGGATTTACAAATTCGTGGTCTCCCGACTCCTTTTTTCTGTCTCCGGCAGAATGTTAAAAAATTCCAACTAATTTACGACATAGAAATTCCAATACAAATTTAGATAAATAGGTGTCAAATAAACAATGTACTATTCAATCTAGCAACCATTATTCCATAGAAGGCTTCGCAGTCACTAAATCAACAAAAAAGTTGAATACTGGTATCTAAACGCTCAACATACAAAGTATCGACAGCGCCGTCAATGAGCTACTGGAGTTCCCGTCAGCTGATTCGATTGTAAAGTGAGCATTAATTACGTCGTCTTCCTCCAAAATTTCCAGGTGGTTGATACAAATGGCGATTTTCCACCGGCTTTGCATTGTTGCCCTATCAATGTCTTGCTTGAAAACCGGGAAAGGTCCAATTTACGGCATTGAGTGGCAAAGACCATTCTCCAGATGCACGAAAGCTCGTCTCAACCCCGTAGCTTTCCGTACTGCTGATCCCCGTGTCAATGTCCAACACATCAGCGAGTGGGAACGAGACACATATAGCGCCAGTCAAGGTGATGGACGCTGGCGCTACGATTCCCTGCCTTTCTCCGCATTTTTGAGAGCGTTCACTGACTTTCCAATTGTCGTTTCTTACCATTTTCTTAGATTCTGACAAAGTTACTCTTCTGGGAAGGGAATTGACGAAACGGTAGTTCGGTTGATGAGGGGCGCCTTATCAGCTTGGTCGATGGAGCAGTCGCGCAAACTGAGCGCTGAGCTTCAGAGAATTTGTAGCTATGGTGATACGACCTGCCAGCGAGATTCTCAGAGCAAATAAGCGATTGATGGACCAATCATGCGTCAGAACTTTTGCGGTCCGTCGCGCTGCTTTGCAAAGGCCGTAAAAGATTTAGCCACTCATCTAGCCAATTCTCCTTAACTTAGCAGTTGGTTATCACAACCCAGCATCACTTGCATGTTGCATTTTGGTGGTCCTGTCCAAATTTGGTTTGGTGCTGGGTTCGTCTGGCGCCTACATGATGCACGCGCATGATACATCATATATTGACCACGCTCGTAAAAGCGGTCAGACTTTTTCTGGGGTATTACGATAAGTATTGGAGAAGATGGTAGTGTGTTGACTTGTGAATTTATAGTAATAATTGTCTGCAAAAGTGAGTGAGGGGTAACTACCTCCATGATCCTGCCATCTATCATATACCTAATATCTTTTAGAACAAGCTTGTCACGAGCAGAACGTGACTATTAAATAACTCATGAGACCCAATAACTTTCGAGTACCAAATAACTGTCAGAATATTGTGTTCGCAGTGCTGTGTTATGAAGATGTCTATTCTTTTCTTCTCGTTGGGATTACTCCTAATGCGTCTCTTATATACATGGAAACGGTGCACAGATCTCTTCTCCTGAGGTTTAAGTATATGGTGATCATGAGATAGGCTCCACCAATCATATGATGCCGTAGACCACTAGCCACCCTCATTGTGGCGTTGAGCTGTTCAGTTCTGACAATAACCCGTACCGTAGTCTATAAACAAAATGCAACAAAGTGCAACACGAATATTCCAAACAACACAACTCCCTCATACCGTTTTTTGTCATGAGAAAACTCCGATATATGCATGTTAAGTTCATACCAGTATGCACAAAAGCTCCGTGATAATGCTGAAGATCTAAATCAACTAGATCGATGGATGACTTATACCTTTCGGCGGGTCAAAGCGGGCTTTGTGGAGTTGGTTGCGGCTCCAGGTGTGGGTTCGAATTTGCCCGCAGCAACATCAACAAAGTTCAACTTGGTCTCATACTGGCCCCATTGTGGGGCATCAGATGTGGTCCTTGGTAGAATGACATCTGCAACTGCCATTTCAATCTTGAGGTCCTTGACGTCTTTGAGATCAACTTGCTGGCTGGTTTCAGTGACAGAAACTTTGCATCTGATGTTTTGAGTGAGATAAGGAACGACTGCGTCGGGGAGGAGGTTCTCAAGTTCCTTGCCAACGACCCTGTTGAGGAGGGCAGAGGTCAATGGAACTGTACCGGTGACGATGCCGTTGTGTTTGCTCGACGGGTCGGTGAAACAGCGTGAGCACCAATAAAGTTCCTAGCGGTCGCCCAGTCTTTCGGATCAGCAGGAGCGTCACCGAAGAAACATTGATGTTGAAACTGCCGTTCAGAGCCGCGCTGTTGACTTTGATGTTGGTAACCCATTCTTGGTACTTGTCGGTTGCTCTGTCAACGATATCGTGCTCGACAGGAGCAAGGTTCTCAGGAGTTGGCGGGACGTTTAAGTCCTTGTTGGGTTGGGCATTAGCGCGCTTCATCTTCTCACCAAGGATCGCTTGCGGTGGGCAATACGACCTGCTTCCTTGAGAGAAGCTGCAGGGGGTTGGCAGCCGTAGAGATTGTTGACGGTGGTTAATGTATAAAGGAAGGGTGCTATAGTTTTCTATCACTGATAGAAAAGCTTGGAGAGATTGGTAAAGAAAATGCAAAAATCGAAAAGGGTTTATATGCAAAAAGTAGAAAAAGTCTATGATGTAAAACCTTGAAAGAGTCTAATAGTTCAAAGGGAAGAGTCTATAGAGAGAATATATTGTTGAGTGATGGATGACGATGACGACGATAAGATCTTGACCCACTGGCAGCGAATGGCCACATCTTTATAGACTTTAGGGAGCTAAAGGTTCCAACGGAATGAAGCCGTCCATCGTGCTTCGAGAATTTTTCTTTACGCTATGGAGCTCGCAGTTCTCACAGATCGCGAGCTTCAAAATGCGACATCCTGCCACAATGCATCCATGAATAGGACGTTACCGCCAGGAGCAGTGCTCGTGGCTTTTGGGAAATGGTCCCTGCAGGGCGGCAACCGCGGTGTAGCCATATGGCAAAAAGTAAATCAACCTTGGATGGCATTTAACCTCATTAAATCGAGATTATGCAGGTTCAATTAGGAGAGTCAGTAACACTTTGTGTTGGCTGGTAATGCTTTGTGTCGGTCGGACTTTTCTGGGCGGTCTATTGTCCCTTTTTACAAAAACACACCAAAACCGGCCACTTTCGAAAATGCATAAAAATCACAATATTGTCCACGAAAATATCAAAAAATATCAATCGCTTGAGAATACTCATGTAAAGCTATTAATTTGCCTGCTTAATTTGGCTATTTTCTTGAAGAGGTTGTTCAAACTTGAAAAAAATTATCGAAAAAATGTACACCCAAGTTTGGTGTTGTCGCAGATAAAATGTAGTTCTTTTTTGGTATTCACCCGCTTTGGACCCGGGTAATTCAGTATCAAAAATTATAAAAATAGCGGCTCAGTGGCAAATGGAAGCTGATACTAATATCTTTCGACTCCGGTTCGGTGTTATTTTTTATTAAACTTTCGATGGGGTTTTTTTGTCTGCCTTTATTTCTATTCCCGAGCTCGCGAGATTCTCAGTCTCGGAAGGTCTTAAATGATAATCATCCTGTGAACAACAGAACATTTATAATTTAATGAACACCGAACGATCGCTTTAGCAAACATCGAACGATCGCTTTAACAAACATCGAACGATCGCTTTAACGAACATTGAACGAACGCTTGAACCAACATCGAACGCTTGAACCAACATCGAACGCTTGAACCAACACCGAACGATCACTTGAACGGATATCGAACAGCCGTTGCAACGAACACCGAACGACCATTTTAATAACGAAATTACGAACCATGCGACCATTCGTTCAAAAGGATCACAGCAACACAATACATCGGCCCATCATCTCAACACTCAACTTGCGCCAGGAATTTTACCTCACTCAATTGATCCACTAATTCGTTATGAATCCGTCTAGAAAAAAGGTTTGTGCCTGAACCCCTCAAACGTTGAAACCAAATTTACTAAGGTCGTTGGCGTCGGCGGCCGAGGGGTTGGCAGAAGCGACATATTCAGGTAGTTATCAAAATTGGTGCAGATCAGTGCAGTCAGCATGTAGTGCTTCGGCAGGTATATATAGGGAGTCCACACCCCACTCCTCGTACTGGACGGGTCAGTATTAGGCTAAAGCTTAAAATGGGCGGCTCGAACAGACACACTCGATGGCCCATCACAGAGGCAACCACGAACAGCAGCAATCGACGCTTCATAAACACCCACCCCGCTATTCAAGAAGAGGAGGAAGTGGAGCTAGAGTCTCCGACTGACGCTGAGAAGACCGAATCAAGCAGCCCGCTAGATAACGACCAAAACAACACCCAGGTGCTCACCAAAATCACAAAATGTGACAGCTTTTCCGGTTTTCTTGACCCATTCGCAATACTAGAGCATGGCGGACGGATGATGCTGGCCCAACGCAAAACTCCACATCACGACCTTGTTGCGGTATTACCCCTCAGAGATCACAACGAGCAGGTGCTGTTAAAACTTCTACGAAACCATCACGAGAACATGACAGTCTTAATAGAAGTCCTTCGTGATCGCTCTGCTTCATACTTGGTTACTGAGCTACTGGACATTTCATTAGCGGAAGTAATCGGGTCACCTGTTGTCATACGGGAGCCCCAGGCCGCGTTCATCTGTGGAGAGGTATAGAAACTCTAAGATCTGACTCTATGGCGGGAATGCTAAAATTTGGAGTTAGGTTTTAAAGGCTCTGCATTTTTTATCCAATCTAGGTATCAAACACACCAAAGTCAAACCTCAAAGCATATTAATGGATAGATATGGCCGCATTAAACTAGGTAGGCCGATATAATTGTAAAATTTCGGTAGTCCAACTGCTGATACTTAACACAGGAGCCTTTGAGTATTGTCAACTCGGGTCTGGGAAACCTTTCAATGCTATGGGAAGGCTGGTATTCCAAATGCTAGAAAGACTTGAACCCGGCATTGAGTTTCCTGCGGACCAGGATCTGGAAGGGCTTCGGTGGAGCGCTGATGCAAGGCAGTTCATTATGAATTCTACCTGGGCGGATGTTTCAGATTTGCGTATCGTATGTAGAGTATTGCCGCAGCTCCAATGTTGGGCGCTTGGGCTAACGTACTGTGACAGGATCCCTTTCTCAAAAGGTCCGGAGGTCCTGTCTCTGTTGTTCCTTTGACAGTAATCGCAGCATTGAGTGCAAGGAGAGAGTGGTTCTTGTACGAAACCCCGGAACAACTCTTCAAGTTTCATCACTATGGGAATGGCCAGTAAAAATACAACTAATGTGGCACGTGTTAGATGAGGTAATCAGTTGATGGCGAATATATTCCTAGTTTTTACTGTAGGCTCGTGGAATGGGCTCTAGCAGCTAGCAGAAGATATCTGCCCTATCATGGAGCGTTATAGCCAAGAGATAGCAGATCGGTGATATCTGTAGAAGAGAGAACAGTCACGCGAGAAGATAGGCGAAGCACATAAATGTATTATTCTATATAATAAGTATTTTTGAAATGAATAGAAGAAGAGAAGGACACCCGCATGCCGTTGAAAGAGAATGCTTCAGTCAGATATTCCCATATCCCAATGCTTTCAGAAGGTGTTGAGAAAGCGAAATGCAACAAATTACATAAGAACCGCAAAGCAAAAAGGTATAGTCTAGAGCCATAGCCTGCCCACGCTACTAAACTACATTGCTAGACTGAACAAAATGAATTCATGAACATGTGCACGCTTTCCTCGTAGTTACAAGCGCGGCAGCAGTTTTGGAGGAGGAGACAAATATGGATGAGTTAGGATTAGTTCTCGCAGTAGTTTCAAGACTTTTGGAAGAGGAGACAAGCACAGATGAGCTAGGACTAGTTCTCAATACCAGGGAAGACGTAATCGAAGGTGCAGTTTCCGAACCCGCTGCTGGAACTTTCGAAGGCGTCTCCTCTGGGCATGGAGAGTACGAGGACGTCCCGATCTGAGATTTCATCGAGGCCTTGGTCGGATTTTTCGCCAGCGTTTTTTGGACCTGGTTATTATTTGCTCTCGAATATTTTGAAAGACAGGCTTCAGGCGGTTGCTCCGGCGATCTTGCTTTCGAAGAGACGTCGCCGGCTTCTGGGAATATCACATCGCTGCCTTGTTTCAGTTTACAATTCCCGATGTTTGCGATGAACATATCCGGTAAGTTGATGTAATATTCCATCCATTGCCTTGCATTCGGGTTGTGAATTGTGACGGGTGCGCAGTTCATGTGCATTGTTGGCTCCCCAACACTATTAAACCATGTCCTAATGCACCGTAAGAAATTGGAATACTACGAGTAAACGTACGTACTTACCAGGCAAAAACGGCCTTGGAGGAAGGGATTTCGGCAGGCAAAAAAAATTGATATCCGCTCCCTTCGGTCCCGTAGGGGCCGTGAGGGCAATCCCCGACTATCGACCTGAGGACTTTGAATGAGCGGCCAAAATCAAGCGACAACGAGAACTGGCAACTGCCGCCGGCCGTTGCAATAACCCCATCCCCACCAAGAGTAACGGTCACCCACGAACCTGCTTGCCAAACGGTGCTGCTATAGTCGCTGGTACTGAAAAGTTTAAGATTATTTTTACAAGGAAAATCAGAACCATCCGGTTTCAAAGGATTCATCCTCTCCCTTAGGGTTGTCGCGCGTTGCCATATAGGCGCAGGTGTTTCGAGAACAACTTGACCACGAACAAACAACGTGAATACATGGGCACATAAAAGGATTCCGCGCATGATATTGATAGGGTTAAATATAGGCGTGTTTTTTAGCCTATAAAATACAGCAGAATTTAACTTTATATACAGTTGCAAAGGATCTAGTTAGCTGACCATGAATAATAACCGTACCATATCAGCCCCCACCCATATAAGGCGACGTACCATTTCGGCTTCTATTAGTTAACATGCGTTCAGTTATATTGAAGGTCAGAATGGAAGCATCCTAAGGATCCTTGACACTCGTCTTGGTGAAGTTGCTTCTGAAGACTTCACGGTTTCCTGGCTGCGAAGTGCCAAGACATCCAACCGTAGACTCTGCAAATCGGTTCGTAGCTGTTGGTTGACAGCCTCGGAGTGTTGGTGAACAGCTTCGGAGTGTCTAATCCTCGCGAGAAGCTCTTCCAAACGGCTCTCCACTTCCACAAGATTCATCCGAATAGATTGGATATCCTTCAGAGTAGGGTTTGATCCCTTTTGGATCTCATCAAACTCCGAGATTAATGGTAATCGCTTATACTTTTTCTATTGCTCTGTTAGCCTAGCCCTCTTTCATACGGCGGGGGGATATGCTCACTACGTCTTGTCCTAAGGTAGGCATCTGGTGGTATTCACAAAAACCAATATGAAAAAATCGCAAAACGGACGACTATATAGATTTAGGGGTTTAGAATATATTTTAATGGATAGCGTCTTCATATCTATTGCTACCGTTTTTGGTCTTATTCTAACTATGGGAGATGCCTACAAGAAATTGCAAAAGACCAGACTAAAATATTACGGAAACGAGCTTTCGGCAAGGAACAGGTCTTCGGTTCCAAATTTTGTCAGATTGCTATGATATTAACAATGCTAATGCGGCCGCTCAATCCTCGTGCGAGATACCCCCTTCGTACTCTACAACTTCGCCATCTTCGGCGTCTTCCCGATTTGTGATATTATCGGTGGAATTTGGAGCGATCGGGATCCCGCCAGACGTAGAGGATGGATCGCATTCAACCTTCTGATAGCGTGGCCGACGATTCTCCTCGACATACTCTCGGTACATAGGTTCAAAAAACTTCATCTCTTCGAGGAGGCCCTCGTATGCTCTGTTGAGTCTCCCGAAGCGATCTTCGAGATCCATTTGCTGCTCCTTGCATGCCTCCGTCTCATCCTTTAGCATTTTTCGCTCATCCGTCAGTTGGACGGCTTGCATCCTGAGATCCCTCAGCTCCTCCGCTTGGTCAGAAAGAAACTTTTCTACCTGTGCTCTTTCTGCATTCAAGCGCTCGCAGTGCCTTAGCATCTGAGAGTTTTGAGCTCTAAGGTACCTGATTTCACCAACTTGAGCGGTATATGTTTCGTAGAGAACGCGGTTGTTGCGGTCGCAGATAGTATCCCGTGGGTTGGTGAGATGCGAAATTGCGAGGGTGATGTCCCTTTCGCGTTGCTGGAGCGCTTCGTCCTGCCGCTCGGTTTGCCCCCGTTCGGTTGGGGTGGGCAATGGGCTAGGCAAAACTGGGTTGGGTAACACTAGGTTTGGCAGCAGCGGCCTCGAAGATCCCGCCTGTTGGCTCATTGGGATCTGCGAACAAAAAATATTTGTGAGCATCTAGGATAAACGTGTAAGGAGATGGTATTATATTATTACCTTGGCATTCTCGCGCGAAACTCCTTTTTTGGTACCTGTCGCATTATTCGGCTTTTGCCTCGGCATTTTGGGCATCATATTAAGTGGAAGACCTTGCTTTTCCGGTGTCAGAAGAAAGATCTGGTTCTTGGGTTTTGACCATCCTCTGCAATGCGGTTCACACGAGCGGCTTATGAATACATTTCCAGAGGTCTGCTTTAGGGACCGGGCCAAAAATCTGTCGGAACCGATTTTCGGTTTGGGTCAAATTTTCTTGCGCCAACCTGGCGGGATTCAGGCAGCCATGTGCGGACGGCACGCCGCTGCAGCGTGTAAATCCCCTGCTCTCGTGTGAAGCACGCCGTAGAGCTCCTTCTCTCGTATGCCGGAAGCCGGCAATAACCTTAAGTAGAAGTAGAAAGTCGGATTCTAACCGCTGTATCCGCGGTTTCAAAAACTGGCCAAACTGGCAAGACAGAGCTGGGAAAACTGGTGGTAAATGAGGTCGGGGTTGGGAAAACTGGTGGTAAATGAGGCCAGAGACACCTTCCGTACAAGGAATCAATCCAATGCGGTTGAACAGGGGTGTAAGCGCAGCATAAATTTCCTCAACTACAAGCTCAACACGATGTGGACGTTACAATTTCCTCTTTTTCTAATAGTTACAATTATATTGATAAATCTCTAAATTCCTCCTCCCTTCTCACCCCAACCTCCCGGTCGATCTCTTGCCCCAACTGAACCCCTATCCTTCAGTATAAGACATGGTATTCAGACTCAATGGTTGCCTCTGCTGTCGGGTTTGTAGACTAAATACGAATTAAAAATCACCTCAAGCTTCTCTAATGCGAAGACGGATGCTTGTAGCTGACCTATAGGAGTTGTTTGCTTCTAGCAACTGAGATAGGTCATCGACTCGGAATTTGTATTTTGAGAGGAAAAATGCGACGAGGAAGTCCTCCCGCACGGTCCATAGTTTCCTCTGGCCTTGAACGGAAGATTGAACTGGCTGATCCATGGAAGAGCGTTAGATCGTCAAATTAATGGTTAGATTGATCGTTCTATGTTGGTTAAAGTGATTGTTCGATGTTCGTTAAAGTGATTGTTAAAGTGATTGTTGAATTTAAAAGGATTGTTCAGGTGGGTGGTAACCAGACTGATAGCGATATGATTTACAAGATTTATGAGCTGAGCTCGGTTTATATAGACAGGAAAACAGGCCCTGCCTGCCAAAAGAGCGCCATCCTAGACTTCAACCGCCCCGTCACCCCCGCCCCCGTCACCCCCGTCACCATCCTCCCCCTTGTCCCCGGATTGAGTTGACCGATGAAGATACTAACACTTCATCAGTCCTAACGATAGTCTTATATACATAGTGGCGCTTCATACAATGGTGAGTGGTCGCATGCTCGCATGTCTTAAGTCGCACGTCGCTTGGATCGCATGTCGCATGTCGCATGTCACGTGATACATGGGTTTCGTAATACAGGATTTTAGAACAGGATAGGTAACTTATGAGCAAACATGCTTGGGGCTATACAGGAAGCGCGGTAAGTAGAACTGAGAACAATATAGCGTAGGTCAAGGCACAAGTGATTGCGCTGTTAAGACCGTAGGTCGTGACAAAATTACAAATACTCCGGGTGAATAAAATTACTTTTAGTTCTAAAAAAAACTCCTAAATTTTTTTTTAAAAGATTTTAAAAGATTATTCATGGATTTCAAAACCGAAGCTTATTAATATTAATTTTAGTATAGTTAATTCGAAGTTATGGTTTTTTGATTATTAATTACAGAACTTTGCCCTACGTAGCGCCCTACCAGTTTACAAGACAACTCCAATCCCTGCCCTGCACAGGGAGCACTTCCCCCTATCCAAATAGCCCTTGAGCACCGAACAGCCCTAGCGGCCGCGCGGCTTAAGAAGCTCGACCAATGGCACCCACTCGTACGGCGCGCAACGAATCAGCGAACACAGACCTACGAGACAAGGTTGGTGAGGTCAGCAGCGAAGGCAAGTACAGTCCAGGCGGAAAGTATCAGAACGACCCACAGCCACACGTTACTGTTTCTGGTAGTTTATTTTGGTAGAAGATAGAGGCATGCACAAATCAAGTAATGTGGGCTCAGTGGGTCGTTCTGATACTTTCCGCCTGGACTGTAAAACAGAACCGCACGACCCACTCACACTTCCCCTGGGAGCCGAGGACGGACAGGAACGACGCCCGCATCGGCTACACACGAGGCCTAGAAACTAACTAACAAAGCAGCCGCAGACTTCACAGAATGGGCAGCCGCAAGGAATCATCAAGACCTAATCATCTACACGGATGGCTTGCAGGTCACCACCCCCGCTAGGGCAGCAGGAGCAGGCTGGGTAATCTGCCAAGGCCCCGGCCACCCGATCGTGGCACGCGGAAAGCTACCACTCCCACGGGCAGAACTCTTTGACGCAGAAGCAGTGGCAACACTGAAAGGGCTACTGGTAGCAAGCGCCTCGGCACGGGCTGAGTTTGCAGATAACCTATATATCTGCCTAGATAACCTAGAGGTCGCACGTTCGCTTACTTTCCGCACGGCTACTTCAAGCCAGGGGACCTTTGCAGCCTTCGCGGAGGCTGCGCAGAAGTGGCCCCAACGGATCAGACGAGAACACGCGTGCCCAGGCCGGGTAATCATACGCTGGGCACCGGGCCACGCTGGCATACGAGGGAACGAGGCCGCAGATGGTGAAGCACAAAAGCAGCGGCAATGAAAGCAGCCACAGCAGCCGAAGAGGTAGAGGCCGTTGCAACTCTTGCGCATACAAAGCGATGCATGAAGGAAAAAGCGACCGGGGCCTTCCGAGCATACTGGGCAGACAAGGCCCCACAAATGTATAGAGTCCTCGGAATAGGGCTCCAGCGGAAGCCGCCCGAATTAAGCCTCCCTCGCTTCACTCTGGGAAAGTTATACGCCAGCCGCACGGGAAATGGGGACTTCGCCGCGTATCACGAGCGATTCGGCCACAAGGACGCAGCCCCCCACATGCCATTGCGGTCGGAGCAAATCGCCCGAACACTTCTTTTTCTGCCGGCTAGGCCGGAAGGCGGCAAAGCGTCCTTGGGGCCTCTGGGGGTCCGGAAAGTGCTCTCTACGCCAGAAGGGGCAGAAAGACTCCACCAATGGCTTTCCGAATCAGGGTATCTCCGACAGGTATGCCCTCCACACCCTTCACTGGAAGGCCACAGGTGGAGCCCGAATGTATAACCCTTCCCTTCCCTTCCATTTCCTTTGTTAGCGAGCCCTATGGGCAAAACCTATAGCCACAGGCTCTATGTACGTAGTAAGGACGCAGCCGGTAGAGGAAACGGCGGCCCATTAGTAGGTTCGCAAGAAGTAGATAGGTAGGATAGCTCTACCCGTCCTATAGTCCGCCCCGGGCTCTGTCTTGTTCCCCTCCAGGGGTATTTGACACACGGACGTTAAATAGAACACACACACACACACACAACGAATCGCGACCGTTATAACTAAGCAAATCTCCATACAAACAGCAACACCTAAATTTTGGTGGTTGAACACGTACCCTTGCAAACCTTACGAAAATATGTTATTTTGGCTTGAAATTTGAGAATATTCCGGGTTATCTGTTATAATAGTGTCGTGAACTTTTTGTAAATTTTTGAATTAAAATTTGGTGGTTTTCTGGCCGTCGTCGTCGTGATTTGTGTGTTTCTAGCTGGCTCGCTTTTGGGGTCGTAACGTTAATCTGAATATGGATGTTTTCCAGATTTTGGAGCCAGGGAAACGAAATAGAGTTGCATCTGACCCCCAGCGCACAAAAACAAAAAACTCATTTCCCCGCTCACGAAGGGATGTGTAAATGCATAGTGACAGGATTCCTTGTCCGTGGAATTGGTGGCGTCTTTTGCAGAGCACTTGAATGTAACCTAAAGAAAAGGACGAAGTAGTATTGTGAAATTGGAAGGGGGCTCAGGGCAGAATTGGGGCTCCGGATCGCTTGAACCGGATTAGCCCCATGCAATACAATGCACCATATTCAAAAATAGAAAAAGTAGCACAAGGTCGATTGTGGGATTCTAAACTCTCTAGCGTGACCATTTGCTTCCTTTGATTGGCTGAAGATGTAGAAATATCATTTTCGATATAATCTTTTTGGGCCGTGTCACCGTGTCTGATTCACGCTGCATTTACAATATACACTTCATACTTCCGATTCCACGAATTAATGGTTGACACCTCGAATATGCGCGCAAAAGGCAGAATTATTAGGCATTTTTCAGTTCCTTTGAAGAAAATACTGAAAGGTCCATCTTTGCGATATAAATTCTAGGAGCGTAGAGGTAATAGCTTCAGCCATCACACAGTTGAAACTACCAGACTGAATTTATGGAAAGTTCCGTAGTAGTTCAAGAACCATCTGTATAAAGAGGATTCTGCCTTTTGATTTAGGTCCGTATTGGCTAGATTATAAAGATTTGGGTTTCAGAAAGGGAATTAGAGCACAATTCTGCCAGAACTTTATACACGCAAGCTCCTTATGCAGCTAGTTTCCATCCTGCATGTGCACATCGAACAAAGGCACATACATGTGTTTATCACTTTCGACATTTGAACTATCTTCAGCATATACCGGTATTTTTATATTTGTATCTAACTGTCGTCGAATTGCTGTCCACTAGACACACTGCAGGTTTGAATTTTGATATTTTTCAGATCAATGCGCTGCAACTTTGGCTCATTCTCTAACTGGATTAACGGTCTATTCATAGTGTCATGACCCGTCGACCCAGGGATAAGGCGAGTTCAGCCAGCTTTGCATGTCGCCTTTTGTTTTAGGATATCTTAAATATATATACCGGTATGTACATTTGTATCCAACCGTCCTCGAAATTGCCTCCACCGGACACACTACAGGCTTGAGCTTTGATATCATTCAGACCAATGCGCTGCAGCGTGGTTTATGCTTTAACTGGATTAACAATCTATTCATAGCGTCATGACCCACTGACCTAGGACGAGACAAGTTCAGCTAGCTCTGCATGCCGCCTTCAGCTTAAGGAAATTTTCAGCATATATATTATATTTGTATCAACCGTCTCGAAGCTGATATCCACCAAACATACATCAGGCTCGAAATTTTGATATCCTTCAGATCAATGTGCTGCAACGTTGGCTCATGCTTAACAATATATTCATAGCGTCATGAACCACCGACCTAGGGACAAGGCAAGGTTAGCCAGCTTTGCGACGCGCGTCACCTCATTAACTTTCTGAACCCGCAGGCAAATGTGCGCCGAGAGCGATACATCGATCTACAATCACGAGATTTTGGTAGTAACCATTACGTTTTCTGATGTGCCGTCCGCCAAGAAGCGGCACCAACAACATCTAGACAATTGCACTTGAATCACCTCTTCAAGCTGTCTTACAACTTTCGAATTTCTTGCTGCGCAATAGTAGAGTGCCAGGTTCTTCCTTAATATCATCTCCTTGCGGTACAGATCAACAGCGCTGGTCGAGTGTATATAAGAGACCGGTCAGTCCTCAGGGTATCCCCCAATCCTCATCCAGTCGTTAAGAGAGCCGAACACCAAACAGCGGTAAAATTATAAGATACAGGGCTAAGCGGTATTTGCCTTGTACAATCCGATCGAGCATTATTATATTGACACTTCTATTATATTTGCGGTTTCCAATAATGAAGGCTCAGTCCATCTTGGCTCTTTTCTGGGTCTTTTCCGGAACCGTTCTCGCAGCGGCTCCCCCGAAAACATTGACTCCAGAGTAAGTGTTCTCCGTGCAACTATACTGTTAATTTGAAACGTTTGTTGCTCAACGTTGGACCTGGCGGAGTGTAGACAGGAACTAAAAAAGTGTGAGGAGGAGAGAGATAATGCGAGAGGACGAGTGGCCTACTGTGTGTCAGAGTTGATACCACATTGGGAGAATCGACGGAAGGAGTGTAAAGAGGCTCTGGAAGATTGTAAAAAAGCATTGAATGAATGTCGGTGTTGCCCGTGTTCTACATTTACGACTACACAGCCAGCAACAGATGGCCCCCCAACAACTACTGACTCGGCAACCACCGTTGACTCGATAATCGCCGTTCCCTCAGACACAGTGACAGACCCAGGGTAAGTGTTCTCCGTGCAATTACTATTAATTTGAAACGTTTGTTGCTCAACGTTGGACCTGGCGGAGTGTAGACAGGAACTGGACAAATGTAGAGCGGAGAAAGAAGCTGCGATGAAAGAATTGGCCGAGTGTGCAGAGGATGCCGCTGCTGTAAAGAGAGAACTGGACCAGTGTGAAGAGGAACTGAACAAATGTAAAGAAGCAAAGACTGGATGTCGGTGTTGTCGGTGCTCTACATCTATATGATGATAGCAAAGCGACAGATAGCCCCCCAACTTCCGCTGACTCAACAACCACCACTAGCTCCGCCTGATTTGCCCGAAGATGATCAACCTCCACAGCAGCCTTTAGGAGATGGAAATAATGAAAAATTCTTAGAAAATTTTGAAGCTAAATTAGAGCAATTGGCTCAGTTGGATTTGATATTATATTGTTCGTGTGTTAATTTAATGTCTTATAATCCTGTATATGCAGTAAGAGTAACTCTAATCAAACGAAATAGTAGTTTATATATACCCCGAAGTGTACATGTAATCAGCAAACATTTGAAAATAAAGTTCTCGTTTGCGAAGAACCATCCAGAATCTCCATAATATAATCTCCATAATATAATCTCCATAATATAATCTCATGAACCAGAATCTCCCTTATAATATATCACACGAAATCTTTCACCTCATATAATCTGAATACAAAATCAGTATGATGCATTTATAAGACTCTCTATGAAAAACCTTATATTCACCATCTGTGGCGATATAAGTACAGGCTGATAGTCATCTTGGTTGGCGCAAGTTCGCCAAAAAGGGAACTCTGACATGGATATTTAATCGATGGTTAAGTCATGTGGGCTTCTTTGGTGCAGGGCATTGGTTTAAGGTATTATAGTGAGAAGTGAGACTTCCCATGAAGTGAGACACAACAACAAAAAATTAATAGTAATTATTATAAACAGGCTACTCTTCAGCTTTATCATAGGCGTCATTGGCATCACTATCACTATTACTGTCACCGTTATCTTTATGTATTATGGCCCTGGCTCATCTTTTGAGTTTATTGGCCCGTTGGGCTGCCTTTTCATCTAATTCTAGAGCCTTGTCACCCCACAGATATTCCACCTCATCATCATTCAACACCCGGGCCTTAGTCAACCTGGGCCTCCCACTTCTGTTATCGGATTTCTTTTTATTGACTGCACGTAGCTGTGTGGCAGTAGCCTGTAATATTATGTTTTCACTAAGTAGTCTCTCTGTGACCTGGCCCAGCTTCTGAATACTGGCAATAGTAGGTGAGCTCAGTAGGTGCCCAGCCTTCCCCAGCAGTGTATCTACTGCCCGGTGCACTAATTCTGGCCTTTGTGGTGTTGTTGGCTGGCCTGGTAGCTGTGGGTCTAGCTGGGTAGCTTGGTTGTATTGTAATTTTGACAGGACTTTGGTTGGGTTGTATGGTACCGGACCGGTGGCCAGCCAGGCTGCTTTCACCAGCTCCACTGATATGGTATTAGCTCTGGCCTCTGCCAGTAGCTTAATAAATAGTGGTTTGTCTTCCCAGTGATCCCATTGCGCATGGCATTTTCGACTGCATTGGAGTATTGTTTACTATAGACTGAATTGAAACTAACATCCAGTGGCTGTAGTCGGCGTCACATAAGCCCACCCCCGCTGGTAGAACCGCATACAGCACATAAAAGCGTCATAGCCGTCGCGTCCCGTCCGGTGTAAAGGTTGAAGCCGCGCTAGCTTGTTCCACTATACCGGTATCCGCATTCCGGAAGCCTTGCGATCGTAGCGTAAGAAGCATCTTCGTATATTAGATTACTTAGGACATCGGCTAAAATAGGATGTAGGCCAAATATAGGAGTGGGTAAAAGAGGTTAAAGACCAAAAAAGGCCAACTACACGAAAAGTACCGTTCAAACCATCATCGAAAGAGCTATTACAACCGGTAGTATTGCCCCCAAACCACGCTCCGGACGTCCTCGGATATCCTCAGATCAAATAGATCGCGTTATATGCCGAGAGGTTCGCAATAACCTGCGCCAGATATTGAAAAGCTGTCCATTATTTCAAACCAAAATCATAATTTCTCCCTGCACATTAATACTGGTTTGGTTATGGCTTATTTTGGTTCCTAACCTATTTTAGCCCCCATCATATTTGGCCTCCGTCATATTTGGCCTACATACTATTCTGGTCGATGTCCGTTTTTGGCCTGTGTCTATTTGGCTTGTGCCTTATTGAGGCACTACATAGATACCCGGTCGCTTCATGTGGCACTCAGAAAGTCATCTGAATCCACCGCTTGCCGTGCTATTGTAGTCAGTGATTCGGTTGGTGAGCATCGGCGCTCCATGTAGTGAATAGAGTTCTCCGGAGGTGCGATCGCCATCAATCTACTCGTCCACCATCAATCCGATTAATGATTATCTTAGCAGAATTAATAACTACTTGTAATGTATTGCGGTGCACGTTATTTGTTGTTACAGCCGGGCACGACTACGGTGGTGGTTGTGGTGATGGTTGTGAGTTATGATTATTTACGCTGACAACTAGATATGTAAGAAGCGGTTATTATCTAAGCGGAATAACAAAACTTACATCGCCACCCACTAGGCTTTGGGTTTGGTTAGCGCTTGAGCATGCCGCCGACTTCTTATATGATCTCTCATGTAATCTCTGCGTCCCAGCTTTCCTTCGCACAAGTCGCACACTATGGACCTTACATGGTCTCGGCTAAGATGCCGTTCGTGGAGCCTTTTGTTGGTAAACTGTTTGGTGCAACCGGACGCAGAGCATGTCCAATTGAATCTTCTGCGGTGACCCCAGCAATCTTTTGGGTGCTCAAGTACTTTTAGGGGTGTTGGGATGTTCTTGTTTGGTGTAGGGGATCTTGGGGGGGGTTCTATTGACGAAATTTTGGTCTTCTGTGTTCGTTTGCGAAGCAGCTAGCGGGGTCTCTAAATTCGTGCTATAATCAACCATAACTTGCGATAGATCTAGAGGATAGCATTCATCGTTATTAACGTCTTCCCCGGTTAGTGACTGAGATGGTGGAGTATGGGCGGCATCGGGATCGTGGTACGGATTAAAGCTCCCGTCATCGACCTGTGTTTTCAATCCGTGTGCATCTCCCGAACGAAAACTTGCACCAAATGAGAAGATCGGACGGTAGTCAATCTGAAGCTACAAAGCTCCTACGTTATTTCCTGCGTCCTCGCCTGCCACAGTTTGAATCGTTGACAATTCTGCAATATTATAGCAGATATCGGCTCGAGACTGATAATCCTACCACCCCTTTGCGAAGCGGTGAATATCTTGAAATCAATTCTACCGTAAGATTTACACGCCAACGAATCATTCGTAGAACCGATACTGGAATGATCTCGCGGTTAATGAACGCCCCGCCATGGGCTGGTGAACTCTATTACCTGCGGTCGCTGCTGCTTCACCGTCCGGCCTATTCGTGAGTTGATCTCCGGTCAGCCAATAATGTTGTGTATCCAACGTTCCAAGAGGCTGCCATTGCTCTCGGATTGTTTGCCGATGCTTCCGAAGCTATCCAGGCAATGGAAGAAGCCAAGTCGCTCGGGTATTCCGGAGAATCAATGCGATTCTTATTTGCACAAATAGTGTGTCATATTCCATGCTCACCCGCACGGCTATTCCGCACATTCTTGGAGTCCCTCTGTAGCGACTTTATTGATAGAGGATATTCTGGAGACGATGTCTATAATAGTGCCCTTTTATCCCTTGCTTCGCTTCTGCAGTCTTTCGGCTCCACACTTGAAGATGCGGGCTTACCGTCGGCATCTGACCATCGAGATCCTAACCCCATGATGGCTGAGTTCGGTGCTGAAACTCTCAGTTTCTATTCACTTACCTATCCAACCTTCTATGAATCCCTCTCTGCTGAACAACGGAATGTCTACGACCGCGTCCGCGACAGCCTGAATCAGCGAAACTCACCTAAATTGTTTTTCATTGATGAAAAAGCCGGTCGAGGGAAAACGTACACACTATCTGCCGGAGCTCCGATCTATCCAGCGAACGGTCTTGGTTGCCGGCACTACGGCGCTAAGCGCTACCCTTTATCCTAAAGGTCGAACGGCCCACTCGCTTTTTGGAGTCACTGTAAAAGAGGACAACGCCGATCTGCAATCAAAAATCAAGGTGCCATCTACGTACGCATCATACCTTGCGAGTGCCGACCTAATCGTCTGGGAAGAGCTGCCGATGGCAAATAAAGCTGTTTTTGAGTGCGTGGATGAGCTTCTCCGCAAGGCTTCTGATCCCAGCCTGCCATTCGGTGGTAAGGCTGTAGTCGGTATCGGCGACTTCCGTCAGGTTGCCCCGGTCGTCTAAAGCGGCGGCCTGGCAGAAACATACGACGCATCTGTCTAGTCGAGTTATTTATGGAAGAGATTCACCATCCTGCCCTTAGCCGCCCCGATTCGAAATGCGACTGATCCGGAATTTTCGGCTTGGGTTGATAGTATTGGAGAGGGTAACTCTGACTCGCCACGTCGTAGTTATAATATCCGCGTTGCCAGATCTTTCGTTGATATCGTTGAATCAACCGATGCCGCTATCGAATTCTTATTCCCTAACCAGGACCTGCTTCGGTATGAAATTATCTCACAACGATCGTTCCTGACCCCCTTGAACAAGCATGTCGACGACTTTAATGATCGCGTGCTTGAAACGATATCCGGAGAAGCGGGTAGGTACTTCCGTCATCCTATGTATTATTATTATTATTATTACTATTATTATTATTATTATTAACAACTCTGATATTATTGTTTTATTTAGTGGAATTATTTGCATACGATTATATAAAGGAAGACGATGAAGCTCTTCAGGCTGAGCTACCAAATCACGTAACCGAGTTTCTATCCTTAGCGTCGGAACCTGGGGTCCCACCCCATAGGCTAAACCTGAAAGTGGGTTCCTTGTGCGTCATCATGCGAAATATATCGATCGACGATGGTTTGGTTAAACATGCGCGTGTAATCGTTCGCAAAATTTGTCATCATATCGTTGAAGTTGAGCTTTTCCCAACCAAGTTCGTCGGCTATGAAGAAGAGCCTCAAAATCGACCGGTATTGCCATTATCGCGGATCGTCTTCGAATTCCAGCCATCTCACTGCCCATGGACCGTTCGACGAAAGGCAGTTTCCGTTACGGTTAGCATATGCGACTACTTTGAATAGCTGCCAGGGCCTTACACTCTCAAAAGTAGTTGTTGATGCTAGGTCTTCAGTATACTTGATTTTTTCTGCGGATTAAGGATAGTTCCAAGATTGTAAAAATAACTTCCACAATCATTGGCCTTTGAATAATATTGTTTTCTGTTAATTAAATTTGGTAGTTTGCATCATGTGGTCACGCAGTGGCGACAGTGTGTACTAAGAGAAGCAATATATTCGATACTTGCAGAAGAGAGCCCTGAGGCTCTCTTGTATAACGTACAACACAAGTACTCGGGACACACAAGTAGTCGGGACAAAGAAATCAAATTGTAGGGCTTGGCACTTTTTTGGTGTGTTTTCAAAATTTGAAAAATTAATCGATTCAGACATCAACAGATTGCTTGCGTATGAAAGTAAGAAAGATACCTGCTTTCTAGAATAATATAAAGTATAAACGTATATATTGATAAACATTTTAATTTTAATTTTTGAATATAATTTTAATTTTTAATTAATTATTGTTCTCGAAACCTTGGCGTGAAAGCACCCTTAATTATTGTAAGAAATCGTATAAGGACTAGTTCGGGATATCAAGGTAATACGCAAATTGTTACACGTCAGGCAGGGCGCCTTAGGTGACAGCGGATTCGGCTAGAACAAAAGTTCGCTAATGAATCTGAATGCCAGATTCACGTCCCTTGACGTATATATACCGTTACAGGTGTGAACTGTAACACAAATGTCACAGGGCGAAGTGAGGCACTAGTGTATACAGATTGATACTTAAATTGTTGCTTGATTTCTAAAATACAAGAGTGCGAAATGAGTGTAGTTAAATAGACAGATCAGAATCATAACAGTAAAGGAGATAAGACTGGAAAGGATGTATCCTACAAGATTTTGGGTGCAGACTAAATTAGGACCTTCTATGCACAATAGATATAACATTTCTAATAATTTATATTAATTATATCTAATTTATGGATAGCGTTTTTGACTATAAATTTTAATATAAAAAAAATAATAAAGTTTTTGATATATATAGTTAAGAGGTTATTTTTAAAATTTTTAATAATATTATTAATAAACTCTTAATTATAATTTTATAGATTTTAATAGTGTTAATAGCTTTTTAAGTAATTAAAATTTAAAAAACTATATTATAAATTTAATATATATGTTTTAAACTAGTTAAAATAACCTCCAGCTAGCTTTTTATTTGAAGGATTAAAATTATTTTAGGGTTTATGAAGCTGCCCCTTACCAATTTTTTTATATAATTTATAAGTTTTATATTTTTTATAAAAGTAATAGTAGTTAGTTTTTATTGTTTAATTATTTTAGAAATATTATCTAGTATATTACTTATATTAATACCTTATTCTTAGAGGTAATATTAGATTATTGTAAGAAATCGTATAGTGGACAATGCTCAAGGTATCAAGGTAATACACAAGATGTCACAGTGTGATGTCTAGGTGGTAGGCAAGTGTGTATACAGATAAAAACTTAAATTGTTGCTTGATTTCTAAATACATGATAGTAAATGAATGTGCTTAAATACAAATGATAAAAGGAATTAAGATGTATGAACTGGACAGGATATAAGACTATGAAGTGGACATGACGGATATAGACTGACGAACTGGACAGGAGATAAGACTGTGGTGTAAACGAACGGATATAGAACACTGAACTGGACAGGACATAATCCTGTATAGATATGCATCGGATATAGACAAATGAACTGGACAGGAGATAAGACTGTGAAATGGACATGACGGACATAGACTAACGAACTGGACAGGAGATGGTACTATGAAGGATTGGACGCCTGTATAGGCATGTAGTCGGAATTGGATGCGTGCTGAATTAGGATGTTCTCCTCGACGAATATAACATCTTTTATCTTGTTACAGGAGTGGTGGTGTGCTGTTCAGGGTGCCACCCTCTTTTGATGTGTTAGTATTGTGTTGTCCTTGTGGTTTTTCTTCTAACCACAGCAATGCTTGTATATCTCCGACAACCATTCTCATGGCTCCGCCGGCTGCCTTGATTTCTGCTTTGAGTTCATTATGCTGTTGGAGCTTCGTTACAATTATTTAAATAAATAGTATTTTTTGGAAGATAACACTTCATTGTTAATTTAATATTAATTATATTACTAGAATCTATAAATTATTATCCTTATATAATTAAATGATATATATTTTATTGATATTTAATCGGCTATCTCGTGGGCAAGGCATGATAAAAAGATTTTAATATATATTAATTTTTTGAAAGTCTTGTGTTGTTGATGTTGTAAAATAAAAAATTAGTTTTGGTACGACGTCTTCCAAAAATCTTGCCGTACCTGTGGATAACTCTAGTTCTGGGGAACCTTCAAAGACAAATATTGGTGCTATTGCTGGAGGTGTTGTAGATGCCGTTGTATTGCTAGGTACGATGGGCGGCTTTTGGTTATACCGGTGAAAGACTTTGAAAAAAGTGGAGCCAGAGACCCAGCTTGGAGGTATTGAAGCCACAGAAACGGTCGGAGGGGTGGATGACAGCTGTATTGGGGGCACCGCAAAAGCCTTAGACTGAGGGCGCCCACGCCTGTCTAGTCTTAACATCTGCCCTTCTGCAACCTATAGATTTATTTTGAGTATTCAGTTTATTATCAAATATTAATGATAACCGTATTAGCAAAATAATAGAGCCGATACACCTCCTACCTCAAATTGTTCATGGACGCGTTTGCGGTAGTAGCACGCTCTGACCTGAAATATACTTAAATTTCACCTTTCCGTCCGAACCTTAACTTAATACTTTTATATAATAATAATAATACGAGCAACAGACTCATTTAATGCTAAAACCCCAAGCCATTGCCACTAATACAGAACAATTATTCAAATACCATCTCGGAAAAGATATCTACATTTCGAAATCTATGGTAACACAAAACTATCTATAATATAGAATTATATTAGACAAGCTATAACTTAACCAATACTTTGCATTTTAATCACAAGCTTCGTATCATATGAAGTCGTTATATTAATATCTAAATTCCTTTTCATTAGCAAAAAAATGTATTCTTCTTTTGTAAATTTTTGAGATCATGCATTGGTGTATGATACTGTATTGTTGCTTCATCGAAATTCTTTAGGTCTACGGGAAGCATGCAGCTCTAGTGGCCGCTCGTTTAACTTGTGTAAGGCCTATCTAGATGGGGATTTATATGATTGGAACTGCATAAAATGAAATTCCATAATGGTTAACATAAAGATTGACATGGATACATCACCCTAAGCTATAAGACTAAATCTGAGCCTTGTATTCGTACTGGCGCTCGTACTCCTGCCATGAGTAGAGTTCACGGTGCAATGCATAAGTCGCCACATTGCCCTGTGTTTTCACAATAAATACATTTATTCCTATCGGCCTTAGTTTTGCCAGCAGGCCACGGCTGGTTCTGCTGAAGACCTGCTACCCATTGACAGTCTCGAACAATTGGATTCCTGATACATCGCATATCAGCCCAATAGTTGGGACCCAGACCCCCGAGCCATTGCTTGCCGTTGTCCTGAATTTTAAAGCTTCAGGGTTTTTACATTAGCCTCGTTATCTCTGTCGGAATAGAACTGCGCGGCCTTCAAGGAGATTGTGAACCTTTAACACTCACCCACAAAGAGAAGATTCCGCTAGAAGCAAAATGCTGTAGAAATTATTAGTAAGTAGACACCTTTTGTGTATAGGGGTGCTGCAAAGACTTCTCCGTACTCACCCAAAGACTGTGGATACAATAGGTAACTGCATTCTGCCGTGTACGTATACTCTTATGTACACTTCACCTTTTAACCGGTTGGTCAGATTGGAATTGATGATCTGGAGCGAGTGTGAAACTAGAAGTGAGCATATATTATATGTCGTAGTATCGTAGGATTTTGATGTGAGGATTTTGGAAGGCAATCAATTTTTGCTCTTTAGACGCCCTTCAGTTTATATGCATTGATAATCTACTCTGAAGAACCTTCCCCACCTGGAGAGCTAGGGTTCAAGTAATTGTCTGCTTACGGTGGTCGGATATGATATCCTAAAAATTATAGAACGAATGTATATGCTGATACTATTGTCACAACAGTAGCAGGTCTCAACCTTTGCTCTTAGGGTCGACTTGACTTTGCGGCTCGAGCGCTCTGGATTCACTAGGTGTATTGGCTTCCAACATCAAGTCGAAACGTCTACAGGCTCAAACGAAGGGTGCAACAGAAAACATTGCAGAAAAAATTCCGAGAAGAATATTACACCCGGAAAGTCCAGCATTATTGTTACCTAATTACAATACGATCTCGTCTTAAGCTCCTAGTTATAGGTTTCCTATCCCATCATCTAGTCACAAACTGGACACGCTACAGTCGCAAGCAAGCATATTAAGAAGCCCTTCGAGGTATCGGAGCTCTATATATGTGCATTAACCACCTTATGAGGTTGCGTCAAGCGATGGCTAAATGCCGAATGCACGTTCCGGTCTCGAATCTCGGATATCCTGATGGTCCCAGCCAATTGTTCCCGAAGCAGATTGTAGAAGCATATGTCTATAATGATCAGCGCCCGATATCATACTAGAGCTAGAGCAGAAATTCGGAAATCGCGCTCTAAAGGTGGTAAGACTGGTGTGTAGTACAGAGCTTGGACTCTGGAGGAGGCTATCGTTGTCAGCATTTCCGCATGTGGCCAAGATACCTAGGAGCGTGAAAGTGCATGTAGATAAACCTACTACATTCAGAGACCCCAGTTGCGTGACCGACTTTTGGACCGAAACCGTAGGTCTTAAGGACTGCTCACATGCTTATGCTTTTGCTCCATGCAGGTATTCTCGCGACAGTATCTCCTTCCGGATCCGTAAGCGCTTCGGCTTGGGAACCCCTTTTTGTGTTACAAAATCTCCAACACACCATACACATCACAAATCCACCTGATTCGACTGCACGAAAAGGCATGCGGTTGGAATTGCCCAACTATAGAATTGATTGTAGCAACAGAGCAAAGGGCCTCTCCCCTTGCATATAATTTGAGAACATTCACATATATATTGCGAGTTGAATTACCTGTGAAAAATGATTAATGCCTCTCTACAAACCAACTTTCTTCCACTCACTGAATATTACTCATTTCTTTCCTACTGCATACTTCCCAACCATTAGACCTTCGGTAGAATACGCTCTGCTATAAGAAATAAACAGAATGTACTTCTCTATAACAGATACCGCAATTTT
The DNA here is from genome assembly GCA_036971295.1 of Dactylellina cionopaga. Classification (NCBI taxonomy): domain Eukaryota; kingdom Fungi; phylum Ascomycota; class Orbiliomycetes; order Orbiliales; family Orbiliaceae; genus Dactylellina; species Dactylellina cionopaga. The sequence continues at coordinate 127,712 of JAJTTY010000023.1, read as the reverse complement.
GACCCTCTTGGCTAAGTAAGCGTTCAAAATCCCAGAAAGACTTAAACCTTCAGTTTACTATATCGGTTTGATGGAATTAAACATTAACCACTCTGGTATTCTTCAGTATCATGTTCGCATCACCTTCCCTAGCTGAGTGAGTATCCCAATATTTAACGGAATCTTTACATCAGAATTTGAATCAGCTTTTAGATACGAGACTGGTCAGGGGATGTTCTATATACAATTTTACCGCGAATAATTGGCACGGTTGGGCTAACTTTTGACTTGGTACTAAGTTTTGACGCCCCTGATGTGTTCTGTGGTGGACCAGGGTTTGGGCCAGCTGGTAGATTCGATCCTTGCTTTTTCAAGCAGCCAGTTACGTCAGAATGTTTTTGGCTGTTAGGCATACAGAAGGGACAGGGTTTCCCACCGGGCACCACGCTGGCTCAGAAAAGAGCATGCCTTAATAACTGCCCTGAAGTTGACACAAGAGGGCGAGGTATCGGCGGGACTGGTTTTCAGATGGATTTTCTGAGCGCATGTTTTGACTAAACGAGTCAGATGTAGCGTGTTGACAATTCCAACTCTATAGCCAATTTACCCAATGAAAATTGCAAAGCGGCGGAATAATAGAACTACTTACTGATCGATCTAAAATTGCACTTTCTTTTTCTTTCTCTTAAATAGTAAACAGCTCCTGAAGTCGCCTTGTCTAACAGATTTACTGTTCAGGTTTCAAGATGGAATGTCCAAGTACTATAACTATGTGCTGAATCCAATATCAACTCTAGTAATCTACAAAAAGGGATAGAAATGATGGTCATATGATAGTAATGCTGTACTGGTATATCTAGACTTTATATAAAATAATATAACATAATAGAGCATGAGACTAGAATGCCTCTTCTGTGCCTAATCTATCCAGCTTGTAATCTGGTCGTAAACGTGTTATCACGTATATAGGTAATTATTTTGGTCAAATAGGATAGGTTATTTTGCTAATAAATATATTGATGAAATTCGTTTTAATTGTGATTTATTGTTAGGGGCTGAAGCTGATGTCTTCGTAGTATCTTATTTAATTATATGTACTATACAATCAAAGACCTACCCTATCATGTATTTGATTTGTAGAGGATCGAAAGTACTTCGCCAAGCTTGAAGTAATGTTTCAATAGGGATTTATCAAAAACCCCGTGCACAAATGTACAAGGACCACAAACGAAGATTTCTACATATCTATTAGCTATTTAGTAGGAGAAACAGATGATAATAGTAGTTATCCAAATGCCGTATGACAATCCCAGCCTTAGGCTCTTAAGTTACCTTTATCCAAGCTCAAATAGTCTCTAGTTAACGGAAGTATGAGTATTGCTTAGCTAAGAATTATATTTGGGTATGGCCGTAAGACTACCGCCAATACATGCTTCAATATACAAAAAAAACTTGCTATACTGAACGTCCACAACTGAAATTTGTTGGAGATTTTTTTAGGTGATTTCCTTCATCAGCACGCTATGTATCCTAGACCTTTCTATGGCTTATGCTTGATTCATTTACGTAAATTATGAGATAAAATCAAATTATGGGGCATCTTTAACCTTAAATATATGAAAAATCCCAAGTTACTAATTTTAGGCTATCTTACCCTAATATAGTACTATGATAATAGCGTATGCTTTGGCAATTTGACGCCGGTGGGTATAATACAACATCTCGGCTTCAAATGACGATAATACAAGACATTAGGTAACATCGCATCAACCCAACACCTTGCACAACACAGGACAGTTTCGGTCCAGGTATTTGGTCGTACACGATTCACGACTGATAGAATACTTGAGAGCAAAAGGAGGAGGAGGAGGGGGGGTGAGAAGAAGATGGTGGTGTAGTAGGGGAGAAATCCATGCACACATGTATGTGCATGTGTATATCTTCAATTTCAGTCCTCACATCCAACCCCCTCTGTACCAATTTCGATCACTAGGTACCTGCTTCATCGTCCCTTATACTCATTCAATGCTGTGCTCTTTATAAAAAGTAACTCCCTCCTATACTCAAAGCTACTCATCAGTACAATTACTCAAATGACTCGGGGTACCTGAGTATATATTACCATGAATTAAAACTCATAGAGATGTACTTTCTTGTGATTTCTGCAACTGCTCCAGCGCCTTTGTTAAGGTGAGTACTTGAATATGATTATGCCTATAGTACTGCGACTGAGACGAAATTCTTTTAAAAAGCACTCGAAGTGTTCTGCTTGCATTACCTGTGTTAACTACATGAGTATTTCCAACCAGAAGTTCTTCGACTTCTTTCTAAGCTTCTCAGTTGGCTCCCTTGGCTTGTCTACTCTCGTTATCAGAGGCCTTGATTTCTCCGAAAGATATGGTGTACTTGTCAACAGGATCAAAGCATTTGACATCCAATCATTTCACAGGCTAACCAACTAGCCAGTATATAGCAGCCAAAAAACAACTCTCCGCCTACGAGATATCTCTTCATACAAAGAACTAGACCACTCATATCTGGACAGCGTTAATACCGTTTGAGTGTGCTTATATACATATTCCGGGGCAAAATTTACAATTAAGACAACCATTCCTATCCGTGTTCGTCTTGCCAGGCGGATATGGCTGATTAACTTGGAGCCCCAGCACCCAAAGACACTCAGTAGGCAAACCCCAATGATCCCAACTGAAGCATCCGAGATCGAAAGCGAAGTTAGGGCCGAGGCCCGCTCCGAGATACGGATTAGCCGAGGTCCACGAACCAACAGGTCCTCTCGCCGCTTCTGGAGGTGTAATTTGAATACTTCGGAAAAAGGCTAATATCAGCCACCTACAATTATAAATTATAAGGAGTAGATGGTAGGACGGAGAATGAGAGGCTCTGAGATTAAGGGATATATCTATGGTTTTGCAATCAAGATAATCAGATTATTGGTAACTAACTTAAATTCGGGATGAGGATCATTCCAGGCGGTTCCTACGGGCCCTGCAATTCCGACGCTATTAAGATTTTTAAAAGATTAGCTGCTAGTGAATGAAATTTTAAAAGGATGTGTATCACTTACGTAGCAAATGAAATTAAAAGAATTGGCGTGACAGAATATCTCATCTTGAAATATTCAGTACCAAATTTAATTTCTAAGATTAGAGGACAAAGATCTGGTTATATAAGGTTATCTCGATACAAAGCTTCAAAGATGCCGAATAATATCTGATTGAGCGGAAGATCGTCTGCAACTTTTCATAAATTTGATACTTCCGGGAATTGAGATTCTATTATATATAACATTTCCAGACTCTCTCAAGCCTTTCTTTTGCGATAATTTGTCTTTGATATGTCAATTGTGTTAAAAATACTAACTAAATTCCTAATAAGGAGTGCTTAGACAACTATGGAATCCTCAGCCTCCAGTTACTCCATTACCGTTTCGTATGCTTCGGCATACCTTGGAAATGCCTTAGAAGAGCTCCAACTTCAGCATATCGACATTTATGTGTATATGCGAAGTTCTTCACATTTCATTTTGTATTGCATTGCATATTTGGCACTAGCTGTTATACGCTAGGCGGCGAAGTATCAGATAACTACTAAAAATGATGGCATCTAAAGCGCGCATTCGCCCAACTGTCGCTCGCAATCCATCCCCGCTCCAATATTAGCCTTTTATATGCGCCTCCACTCGCCCATCTTTATTAAAATTACTCATCTGTTAAAGATAACCCCAATATATTAAACACAATTAAATCACCAACAAGTAAATCCGGATATAACTTGATATGTGACCGAATACTATTAAATATTACAATAAACGTTTCGATAATTATGTGTAGCTGGTATTCAATCGGATTTCTTTTTTGGTATAGTCTGCCCAATCTCGCATGCCGTCAACCAATTAATCCCTTGGACGCAAATATTGTGTTGCTATTGGGGCACTTCGATCCGAATTATACATTCCGAGTTGTCTCGTAAACCAGCCTAGCCACCTCCAGGCTGCCGGGTAAAGTTCGGCTTTCTGGCTTGCGAGACAATATTCCGAGAGCAATCCGACCGCGATGCCATAAGAAGATGGTTCTAGGCGCTGACGGACTTAGATAGACGGTTGATTTTGCTTTTGGATATTCGTAAGTGTACACCATTTGTGGGAAGGAAGATAAAAGCGGGATGATTCTCTTCTCAGTCTTAGACATGCCTTACTCGTAACACAACAATGCAGACACGCGTGGGCCAAATACAACAAGTGTTGCCCAAATATTGGCATGAATAAAAAACCGCTTCTTTGGCTCTACCATCGGCAGACGTTCCCTTTTAGTCATATCAAGCAAATAATTTAAAATATTGGTCCTGATATCTGGTAGGAAATAGATTTGTATATATAGCAGTAGCTTTGACCTTGATGATAGAATCCGTGACCCAAGTCCCTATCCTCTGAGTCCTCAGACTTCTTTTTCTTTTTGGCTTAAAAACCTCTTCCTATAGGCTGGTAGTGGCTTTAAAATTTTACCTCAATTCATTATTTAAGCAATATAACTGCCAATATGCATTTTCTTAGTACAAACTCGATTGTAGTAGCTTTTTAGTAAGTTTATAATCCTCAATTTATATCATCTTATAATATTATAAAGCTAAAACTTGAGCTTTTCTAGCGTCCTGGGCATATTACCCTGGTCTAATGCCATGAATTCAATGTCAGTATTGAAAATCTAAAGGCTCTGATCATCGATTATCTTACCTTTGATATGAAACTCGTAGCATCTCGGAGCAAGGTTCTCGAGAAAACTTAAAACCTTATATAGATCTGAGATGAGACTGAATGGACTTGGCTGACTTTTTCATTATACATAAGATTCACCTTGCCTTTATCAAGGGATGATATAGGAGACGGCTGTGGCCCTGGAATCGGGCCAGCGGCTGAGTTCCCTCTACTATGCCTGAAAACTCCAATTACCCCAGAATGTTATTGGGTAGCAGGCCTACAACGTGGCCAGGATGTACCGGGCAAAACCAGGGAAGATAGGCTAAAGTGCCTTGATTGTACAGGTGCTTATGGAAAATGTAAATATCTTTGCCCATAGGTGCCTCCGTAGGCTTTGGAGGTTTTCCTTTAGGAAAAGATCGCTTGTGATTTCCCAGCCGCTGTAAGCAAGGCATATATATATCAAATGTTATTTCTAGTGCCCGACTGAAAGGAAGGTTCGATTCAAACACAAGATTAACGATTATACTAGGGAGAAGTTTAACAATGTACACAAGCAATTTTTATATTACTTTAAAGATTAGCACCTAAAGAATAAAGCCTAGTAGCAAAAATAGAGTTATAGAGTATATGGGAAGAGACGAAGAGCTGGGTTATATATAAAACCAGCTACAGAGTGACTGAAAGGGAAAATAGCCTCGTACTCGAAGAATAATCAGCAGAACAACTTGTAGGTTCTGGAATTAGAAATCTTAAGATGGCAGGGGCAAATTTAGATTGATAAGATCACCTGATTTCAAAATAAGAAGAAAGAAACGGATAGGTAATCCATTATTTCTGGTATGCGGCACTGTTTAGAAGTTGGGAGTAATTAAGTGGTAAGGTGGCTAGCTTGCGAGGAGCTCATATCTCAACAATGTTCAATCCTAAACAGTTAGACCTGAGGGATAAGAAAATCCTATTGAAATATCACATATCAATTACGGAAAATAATACGCTGAAAACAAGTTGCAGACGATGTTAACAGGAATATGACGCTTATGAAAATTCAACACCATAAATACTGGTTTATTATCAACCACCCCCGACCTGTTTAGTAAACTGGGCGCTCCTAACATCATATACTCTCATTTGGTGTCTTCGAATTCAGCGATCTTATCTCCCTGAGCCTATGACAAAATGCTGGTGCCATCAAACATATTTCCGGATAAAACAAAATTGTCCTGCTGAGGAGTTTGTGCCATATTACTGGTGTCCTCATACGAATTTCCGAGCGCAGCGAGCTGTTCTTTCTCCGCTTGCGACAAACCACCAACTTCATTGATAACTTTACCGGCTACAAAGCTTCTTGGTATTACATCGGTCGGCCCTGATTCACCTTTGACGACAGAGCTGGCGACTGGTGCTGCTGACGCAGTTATTGCGAAGAAGAGAAGAGGAAAAAGTGGGCTGAGAAATTCATTGTGATTAAGGGTATTATTATCGGTGTTTAGTTTCGATGTAGAACCAGGTATGCACGTAGATTCATAAGAAGATAGACAACAGAGTGTTGGTAGAGGATACCGTTAGATATTTGATTAAAGATGAATAATGGGGCAAGCCTGTAAAATATTTGATATCCGCTATTATGCTGAAGTGTGATGAGTGAGTGAATGCTTAGGGATGCACAGTAGGCTTTAATACAATGTGACTCCCAGGCCTACGCTACCCAAGCATCTGTCTCCTCTGACACCGCGGTCGGTAGAAAGGGAGTTTTGAAAGCATGTTTGAGCTGCTCTTCGCCTTGTTTGGTATTGTATTAGAGCAGGATGGTCCAAATTATAATTTTGCTCTTGTGACCATCGTTGCGCCCAGTGTGCCAAGGACGAGGCAAAAAACGGGTTGCGGTTGAGCTTGNGGCTGTGGAGCACCTGAAGGCTGTTATCGAAGAGGTATGGCAATCTGTGGCAGAGGAGTACTTTGAGGCGTTGGTAGCATCGATGCCTGCTCGTTGTGCAGCTGTGATTGCAGCGAATGGCTGGTACACTAAGTACTAGTGATGTCTATGCTTCAAAACTATTGCTTTTGCGCTAGCGAATGGTGCTATTTCCATATTATTACTGTTATTATTGCATGTACTATTAATATTTGAATTCGAACGATTTTTTTTGTCGTGGTGTTGCGTTTGACTTTTGTTGAAATCATTTTGTCGTCTTACTGTATTGGGTCATCGAGGCTCAGAAGTCTTCATCGAGACTAGCCAACTTTGGTGTTCCACAGATTATTTCAACAAAACTATCACGGGCATCAGAAACACGACGACGAAGCGTACTGGCCTATAAGCTAAACCACAATAAAATACTTATACAATAGAAATCCAAGTCCATTACTACAAACATACTAGAAATTTAGATATGGCAATCAAAGAAATATTTAGTTTCGAACAAGTTAACGTAATTAATAAGCGAGCGGACCACACAAGCGAGCGGACCACTTTTTTGCATCTACGCGTATCTTATGTTTTCGCATTGAATACTAATGTGAAAAATTGCAATGCCTTCACCAACTTCTGAATTCCGGCTTACCTTGGCCCTCAAATCAATAAAGAACCAAAAAATAAGTCTCAGAGTTGTATCGAAATTTTATAATATCCCTTGAACTACAATAATACATCAATGCGATGGTGTGAAAGTGTGAGCTGAAATTATGTCTAATTTGTGTAAGCTTATGGATCTGGAAGAGGATATGATTTTAGAGTATATTATAGATCTATCTGCGTGGTATTTTCATCCCTGGCTCTCTTATGTTGCAGATATGGCTAATATAATCTTGCGTGCATGTACTAATAATAGTGAAGTAAGTGTTGGTTGTAATTGGGTGTTAAATCTCTGTGAGTGCTGTCTAGAGCTTTGAATATGCCTGACTTGTAAGTATGAATATGAGTGAGTAAAGTATGAAGATGTGAAGGTTATTGGTGACTGGTTTGCACTTGTATAAGTTATAAAAATGAAATATGGTATCTTAGATGAAGATATCTATAATTTTAACAAAACCGGCTTTGTTATGGGTGTGATTACGAGCACTACAATCATCACAAGCTCTGAATACTGCGGTAAAATTAAATTGGTACAGCCTGGTAATAAAGAATGGATAACAATTATTATCACTGTTAATGCTCAAAACTAGTCTGTACTGTTATAAATTATCTTTGTAGTGCAATATTACCTCGGTCTTTGGTATACAGAGATAAATTTACCGAAGGATTAGGTTCTTGCAATTTTAGAAAAAGGTTGGATGATGAATGAGACTGGTGTAAACTGGATTAAACATTTTGATTGATATATAGTGTATTGTACTAAAGGTATATATTGTTTTTTGGTTCTTGATGGTTATGGGAGCTATTATTTAATTGAATTTGATATATATTGTAAAGACTATAAGATTATTTTACTTTGTATGCCTCCACATTCCTCTCATATCCTTCAGCCATTAGATGTTGGGTGTTTTTCACTATTGAAGAAGTAGTATAGTTATTAAGTTGAAAACTTTATGTGTATGTATATTACCTATATTAGTAAGATAGAGTTCTTTTGTGTATTGAGGGAGGCATACCCTGCCGCTATAACTGCAAAAAATATACAAGGCGGCTTTGCTGGAGCTGGTCTCGTACCTTATGATTCTGAGAGAATTATCTTGAAATTAGATGTACACTTTATATTTTCACCACTGATCTCTTGCCTGGGGACTACCTGGTTTGCAAAAATATTGAAAAACTCTGTGGAGGCTATTTTACAAACCAAATTTATTAAAGATTGTATCATCAGCTATCAATCTGGCTTTCCAACTTTGGTTTTGATTGCTTTAGATTAAATTAATAAAGGAACGTAATCTATAATGTATGAAGTGGTACTTCTTCGAAGTAAGATCTCCAAACTTCGAGAGGCTAATAATATTTTAAGCAAGTGCCGAAAAGTGAAAAAAACATGTGTACAAGATGGAGGATCTTTTAGTGTACAAGGTGCATAAGATCTTATGCATCAGAACAATCTAAATATGCAAATATAGTGAGAGATTCGCCAAAATGATCTCTGGCAAGGGAGGGGGGGTGGGAGGATCCAGAGCTGTCGCCAATGTGGTGTAGCCGGCCATAATGTACGAACTTGTCAAAATACTGCATCATAATGTAATCAATCGATCTCATATTTATTCATTATTTTATTATTATTTTATGGTTGTGTAATCGATGATTTCATCGATGAAGTGTTGAAAAGTGGTCCGCTCGCTTGTGTGGTCCGCTCGCTTATTAATTACGTTATATTTTTTTGAAACTCGCGTTTGTAACCTTCGTGTCTCCTTAATTTTTATTGGTATACATGGACGCTCTTGCTATAATACAATGGCTCTGGGAGCATTTTGTGTAAAGTCCTTCACTGGGATCTACATTCTTGTTTTGTGTTAGAACAGCGTGAGAATGAGGTTTGACAGTGGGAGCTTGTATCGGCTATCTCCACTAAATCCCGGATTTGCTCGCCCCGAGTAGCCTCCGATGCTATTTTGGATATAAATGCCGGTTCTCTTTCGATTGTAAATTTACATAAATTTACGTAAACAACCAATAGCAACGCTAGTTGATATCCGAAGATGCTCTTAACATGTTGATCTGCCTTCATAAGCACCTTGGGCGATCAATTACACCCCAAAAAGAGGAGGAATATATATATATATAATAAAGTTCAGGAAATAGAATTTGAGAACGCAAGTTTTAGGATACTCAAGCCTAGAGATGCTGAAAATACACATATCAAACACAAACCCAAAAAATACTCTGTGCGTAGGCTTTCTTGATTCAAAAGTATGAGGAAATAAGCTTAGAGGAAATAAGACTTTGGAGTAACATTTCGTAAATCCAAGCTTTGGGATACCAAAATGAGCGGTGGCAGAAACACATCCTGAGATTCTTAAAATCTATGTAGAACAGCTACACGGATCCACCGACTTTTGTCACGAAAGGATCCCCCTTTTATATAAGAGCTACTTCGCTCTGCTTCCTACCTTTTTATCACCCATTTTTATATACTGCCCATCGTCTTCTAATTACAACATCTTCTCACAGCATTATCACTCTTTTACAGAGAGCTAAGTAAAGAGTCGACCTTGCAGAGTTTGTCCTCCCTTTAGTTTGCACTTAGAATATTTTGTATCAGAATTCGAGGCTACGATTAAACATCTCATATCTGCGATAATAACGCTCCTGGATCAAGGCCGGCTGACCATTGCCATAGATTTCAGAGACGTTCGACATTAGCATCGCCGTCGACTTATTTGACGTATCGGATAAATTCACACTATCGTCAAGTTGGCTATCAACATGCACGCGCTCATTATCCTGACAGGTCTATTAGCAGGGGTATCAGTTTCTGCTATTCCTGTGCCAAGGCAAAACTTGTGGTTTTTTACCTGTGCCAGCACTCAGCAGGCGGCGACTCTCCTAAGCAGAACCGGCCCAGGCACGTACGCAGATTGCGGAAACTCCTATCACGAAGCTGGTAATCCCAATTGTTTTATAGCTGGCTGCCTAAATTTCCCGGCCATAAATAAATTGAATGCAGCGGCGGGGTTGAATTGCCAATACACCGGGGGGTTCGCTCATTAGGATGCAAATCTAGTCTGAGGGATATCGTGTTATACCATCCAACTCAATCTATAGATAGTCTAAAAATTCAAAATTCAGGACTACGTATAGAGATATTATTCAAGAAAGAGGTAGTAGTTATTCTATCCAATCAAATTTCTTGTCTATAGCCGAGCACCAGTTGGAAAATATAGAGTGAATAAAATGTAGCAAGTAGGATAATATGGGTAATACGCACATAATATCATACATAAATATTAGAAGCTGAACTAACTATTGTGCCACACTAAACAGCGTGCAAACGCTGTTAGTACGTAAGCCGCTGCGAGGTGCATATAGTTATCGATTAAAGCTCATTGGGTTGAAGCCTGGAAACCTTATAGGATTTCTCGTCGACAGAGCTCGCACATACTATGATTCTATTTAACCTTGTGGCTCATCTCGGTTTGTAAAATCAGAAATTCAAATAACATTCTAATTATCTCATATCAATAAACCAACAAGTAAAACGTCCGAGACTCTAGCGATCCATGTCCACTGGCTGGATACCTCGTTTACCTGTTTTCCGGTTGGATGATTTCGCTTGCTGAGTCACAAATGGATACCTCAACCCGGAGTCCGTGCCGAAATTTAGCCGGGTAGTTCGCATATGCCCGACTGAGAGGAGGGGTCAATTTGAACCTTAAGCTAAAGATCGAGCCTGGGTAAGATTTACCCAGATGTGTTCCTTATAGTTCTATAACGAATACTAAAAGCAGAACAACACTAACTAACGCTTCTCTTTTCAGTCATGGGTAGGTTTAAATATTATTATTTCTATAATTAAAAGTACATAAGCTCAATAACAATGCGATATGGCAAGCACCTTATAATGTGTATGGGTATTAAGACACCTATGGCACTCGCACTTGCATTTCAATTAACAGCCTCTGCACATAAGACGCCTTTGTATGTTACACATCATATCCCAATGTAGATCACGTAATCTGGCTCTGCGACCGCAACCCTAGACACTTAAAGAGTCACGCAGAGCCAGAGAACCACATATCCACATATCATTCTATCAATTCAATCAAACTCTTTTGTTATACACCGATCCCTGAATTGGTAACTTTTACATGAAAGAGGTTCCCCGACCCGAGTCGTTGAATTCATTGATCCGGAACGTTCTTCCCCGCGCCGGTTTAAGACACTAGGGTTTTTATTAAACGATGTTGGTTTTCTTTTTTTACACTAAAACGGCATGGGAACGAGCCCCACCAACAAGATTCTATACTAGCTATCTCCATCTAATTCTAGATTCACTAATCTTACGTCGCTTCTAATTTCTTTTCGAATAAAATGCCCGGTGAATTAAAATTGTTATTAATGTTTGCTGTGATAGAAAAGGATGTACTTGCCGTTAATAAATTCTATTACGTAGAATGCCGGTACAATGGATAGGCAACCAATCAGTTGCATAATTGCCGTTGAACTTGAAGGAAGAACAGGGTCGAGACCGGTTTGCGCTCGAAATGTGGTCGAAACTATAAGTGGCGCCGATCAGTTGTCACCCTCGGAGTGAAGCTCCATATGGGGATTGCCGAGTAAGCCTTAAATTTGAGTTTGGCAATATCAGGGTCCAACGATCGGATATGCGAGCCTCAAGTTTGCTTGTTTGCCGAGGAGAAAGCGAAAGTGCGACAATTTTAATTGTTGGCAATTTTAGGCGAACAGAGCTTTCTCGCTCGCCGCTTCTGCAGCAATGTCCCAACACGAAATAACCACGGCTATAACGCAAAACCCAGTAATTTGGCAACCATCAGAAAGTTTGGTTTTTTTTTGAACCTGGGTATCTGCTTTTAAACATATAACTCGCATATAATTCGCATATTCTGACCTTCTAAAGTCTTCGAACAATTGGTATACAGCCTATGCGGTGTAAGGGATATCCCAAAAGGCTTATGATTTTCAATGATTGCTTTGGATACGCACCCTTCTGACTAGGCTCGAGGAATGCCTCTTTCTTCATCATGACATGTCGATACTGTCTATAAAAGAGGGCTTGAGAAACTTGAACAAATTTGAAATATTCTTCTCATCTACTAAGCTTGCAAAGTTTGTGCAATAACCTTCTCTCAGTCATTATTTTAATCTACTTCCAATATTTTTACATTCTTTAAGCCTTAAGTCGAAGTGTATGAAAATGGACCACCCCTGCTTATTGCTATAACATTTTGTTTCGCGAAATCTTGTTTAATGCGACCACGCAACTTCTTGTTTTTCACCTTATAAATACAATATTTATCTAATTGAGCCTGTTTTTCGCTGGCAAATCTATTATAATATATAAAAGATAATATATAAAAGATAATATATTAAAATTAATATAACTACTATAATAAACGCCTTTTAAAATAATTCCTTTTTCTAATATGCTGCTATTATTTATAATATATTTTATACTATTTTTCAAAACTAATTTACTTTTTAATAATTATATAATAGTATGTTGTAAGAAATCGTATAGTGGACAATGCTCGAGGTATCGAGGTAATACACAAGATGTCACAGTGTGGTGTCTAGGTGGTAGGCAAGTGTGTATACAGATTAAAACTTAAGTTGTTGCTTGATTTCTAAATACATGATGGTAAATGAATGTGCTTAAATACAAATGATAAAAGGAATTAAGACATATGAACTGGACAGGATATAAGACTATGAAGTGGACATGACGGATATAGACTGACGAACTGGACAGGAGATAAGACTGTGGTGTAAACGAACGGATATAGAACACTGAACTGGACAGGACATAATCCTGTATAGACATGCATCGGATATAGACAAGTGAACTGGACAGGAGATAAGACTGTGAAATGGACATGATGGACATAGACTAACGAACTGGACAGGAGATGATACTATGAAGGATTGGACGCCTGTAGAGGCATGTAGTCGGAATTGGATGCGTGCTGAATTAGGATGTTCTCTTCGACGAATATAACATCTTTTATCTTGTTACAGGAGTGGTGGTGTGCTGTTTAGGGTGCCACCCTCTTTTGATGTGTTAGTATTGTGTTGTCCTTGTGGTTTTTCTTCTAACCACAGCAATGCTTGTATATCTCCGACAACCATTCTCATGGCTCCGCCGGCTGCCTCGATTTCTGCTTTGAGTTCATTATGCTGTTGGAGCTTCGTTATCAGTATGTATAAAAACTAGTAATAGTTTTTTATAGTATAAAAAAAAAAATCTTATTAAGTAAATTGTTACACCTACTACCAAATACCCTGACTAGGTACTTGGGAGATAGCAAGCGCTAACCTTGGCTTCTGTCTCACAGCTCTATTCACTCAGAGCGCAATTCAGGGAAGTATGTATGGGAGAGTAAATAGGGATGTTGGATGAGAGTGTAACTTCAATAAGATATAAGAGTAGATAACTAAGACTTATATGAAGTAGTGAGTATTGAGTTTGAGTTGACCGATGAGGATCTAAGAGAAGACCTTCATCGTCAAGGTGCTAAGCTATAGTTATATACATGAGGTCCTGCCTATGATTATGGAATGTGTTGTTGGTCAATGGTCAATGGTCAATGGGTCGTTGACCGTTGACCGTTGACCGTTTGGTCTTGGCGTCGACAGGGTGCTCCATAGATCAGGCGGGATATCTAACAAACCGTCAGGTTTTGTCGCTGAGGGCAAACATGTGTTGGTGCGGCTTGGGATTTGGTGCTGTAGGAAAGTAGGGCATTATGAGTATGCTTTCGGTAGTACCAAATCAAACAGGAATGTTTATTCCATTATAATCAGGGTAAGCGAAATCTAGTGCGGCGCACTATCAGCTGTCACACGAATATCCCGTAGGGGAATTCCGTATGTACCGCTGGGATGTCTGTGACAGCTTAATTTTTTTAATTTTTTTAATTTTTTAATTTTTTAATTTTTTATAAATAATATAAAATCTAAATCTATTTATTTCAATTTTTATTGAACGAAATTGAGATCGAAAACAGTAAAACCAAAAAAAGCGTTGTTCTTAAAAAAAAGTGTTGCGGGGAGGGACCGGATGAGCGTCGGAAAAACAACTTCTAGTATGCTAGGTTTAAGTGGTTGTTGAGGCTTGGCAGGACTCATGCTTGGGGTATAAGTGGTATGGGCGAATACCATAGGCAAGTGCTACTTTTTTTGCCAAGATGACACTCGCCTCGCACCAATTTGGTATGGGTGAGTGCCTCGCCCGAATAACTAAATAATAGATAGGCAAGGTGAAGCGTAACCCCGCATCTTCTCCGAGATAGATGAACAACACTAATCATACCGGATGTATCCTTCGAAAATCTAGCACACTAGGCTATGGCGACTGAGCTCAAAAAAAACGACTACTCTGTTGGTTTGATATGCGCCATCTCGATAGAATTGGCGGCCGTTCTCGCGATTCTCGACGAGACATATCCGCAACTCGATGTTGCCGGTGGTGACAATAATATTTACACCTTCGGCAGGATAGGCAGGCATAATGTTGTCGTTTCATGTCTTCCGGAGGGGAGATACGGTATAACTCGAGCCGCCATCGTCGCCACTCACATGCGCTCGACGTTTACGAAACTGCGATTCGGCTTAATGGTCGGCATTGGAGGTGGTGCGCCTAGTGAGGCTAACGATATTCGCCTCGGTGATTTAGTTATTAGCACACCAACCGGTGTCTTCGGCGGTGTATTTCAGTATGATTTCGGAAAAGCGATGGAAAATGGGGAATTCGTGCGGATCGGCTCGTTGAACGCGCCTCCTTCAATTTTGCTAGGCGCTGTGGCATCCATCAAAGCCATAGATCAAACAGATCTAGGCAAGAAAATATCAGGCATAGCACAGGAAGTTGAAGCAGCGGATATGAGATTTCACTATCCGGGTCAAGACTCCGACAAACTGTTCCACGCTGATTACAATCATGTCGCCGGTGAGGGGCGCCAAAGCAACACCTGCAAATCATGTGACAGTTCTAAATTAGTTCCTCGCCCGGAGCGGCAATACGATCATCCATACATCCATTATGGAATCATAGCGTCGGGGAACCAAGTGATGAAAGATGGGATGAAAAGAAATATAATCAGCGCTCAGACAGGAGCTCTATGCTTCGAAATGGAGGCGGCGGGCTTAATGAATGATTTTCCTTGCCTCGTGATCCGAGGGATATGTGATTACTCCGATGGTCATAAAAATAAACGTTGGCAGTCGTATTCCGCACTTATTGCGGCTATCTACGCGAAAGAGCTTCTTCTTCAGATACCTGCAGGTATGTCACTATTAACGATCAAGATAAAACAGTCCGCTAAGCAAGGCTGTGATGTATAGCTAGCAGGGACGCTCAAATCGAGCAATTAGGGAACATATCAAATATAAATAAAAAAAAGGTTAAAAAGATAAAGCTTCTAATAGCTTGCGGAGCAAGCTTCGGATCATTTGAAGATCAAAAAGAACCAGAATGCCTTCCGGATACCCGAACGGATCTTTTGGGAGATATCAAAAAATGGGTTGCTGATCCGAATGCTTCTCGCATATTTTGGTTATACGGTATGGCAGGTACTGGGAAGTCTACAATATCTCGAACCGTTGCGAGGACGCTGAGGGATAATAAGCAATTAGCCGCTAGCTTCTTTTTTAAGAAAGGTTATTCCAATCGTGGCTCCTCAAGGTTCTTTAGCACTATCGTCAGCGATCTGATAGTGCACATACCGCAATTGGAACCTAAAGTTAGTCAAGCCATTGAGGAAGACAACCGAATATCCGAGAAAGCTTTACCGGAGCAGTTTGAAAAGCTAATTTTTAAACCGCTTTCGGAGTTACCGTCAAGCATCACCGTATCTCCATCCATCATCGTAATCGATGCGCTGGATGAGTGCGATAAACACACCAACCTTTTAATTGAACTCTTAGCTCAACTCCAGGACTTGAACAACATCGATATACGACTTTTTATTACCAGCCGCCCGGAGACCCAACCAGATCTTGACGAAGTAACAAAATGGAAATATAAGGAAATGATTCTTCATGACATCCAGCAAGCATCAATTAAACATGACATCAAAGTCTTTCTCAAACATGAATTAGAAAAAATTAGAAAAAATCGCGGAATTGCTAGTGGCTGGCCGGGAAGGGATACAATCCAGGCGCTCACAGACCGCGCAACTCCACTGTTCATCTTTGCATCGGTTCTTTGCCGCTTTGTTGCTGAGAAGAGATTTCCTGTCCAGGATCGGTTGAATATGATACTCGGATTTGAAGATCCAAAGACAGATTTTACATCAATGGATGAACTTTACGAACCGGTACTAAGACAACTCATAGTTGGCTTAAACTATTCAGAACAACAGGTTATAATCCGTGAATTTCAAGATATTGTTGGAACAATCATCCTTATCCACTCACATCTCTCCCAACAATCATTGTCGCGGCTGATAAACAAGTCCGAAGAGCAGATACAGTGTGTTCTAGAGCCTCTCAAGTCAGTAATCAATATTCCCAACACTACTGACGCCGATATAAAACCCTACCACCAATCATTTCCGGATTTTCTTCTGGACAAGCGTCGGAGGGGAAATATTTTTTATAGATAGTGAACAACAACATAAAAATATTTTCAGGAACTGCTTTCAATTGTTGGATTCGTCGCTCAATCGTATCGAAATTGAAATTAACGAAGACCCAGCACTGGACTACACAGCCACATATTTGTTATCCCATTATTATTCAGCTGGAACCTCACGAGATCAAAGTGACACTAATTCACTCCAAAGCCTCACAGGTTGTATGTTCAAGTGGCTGCACATGGGCGCGATTGCTACGTCTGGTGATTTAAGTTGGGCTCAGTCTATTGTTGAACATATGGACACTCTATTTTCAGTAAAATCCGTACGAGTTATAATCCTCATATTCTTTACTATTTCCCTATACGAATCCTTTTACTAATAAATCTCGGTTATAGTGTCCATTTTTTCCCGAAATTGATGAAATAATAGAATTATTTGGTCGGTACTAAATAATCACTACCGACCAAATAATCACTGACCCAGCTTCGTCTACCTGATTTCGGCCTACTTGGGGTATTCGGTTCATTCTTATTTGGTGTATCATTTTCGCTTTGATTATTCGTAGCCTTAAGCCCGACTTCCTCTTCGAACAAATTTGGCGGGTAAATTATTGTTACACCTCGCCCTGCTATGTTAGGATGAGCTTGTACCTCTTTGTACTTGATTCTTACTCTAAGATATCCAAGTCTCAGAATAGGAAGTATGTAGTCGCGGGATATAATAAAGTGTGGGATAGAATGTGTAACAACAATAGGTAGTAAGAACTAAGAATTGTCTTTGAGTTGATTGATAAAGAAAGAAGAGAAGCTCCTATCTCCATCAGGCTTAACAATAGTGGTTATATATATAAAGTATTACATAGAATATGAAAGTGCTCTGTTGCTCCGCCAGTAGAGTACTTGAGCACTTTTTGTGTTGCTAAGAGAATCAAACAGTCGTGGAACAATACTCGCAGATAAGGATAATAAGTGTAATTATTGGATGAAATTATAGTAAGAAATGACTTAGGGTTTCCTTATTCTATTGAAGTGGTGACAATCCACCGCATCATCCATCCTAACTATTTTTTTGAAGCTTCAACACTGACCCGATTCCGTCAATTTTACCCAAAAGCCGAATATTTGAAGTTTTAACATTATCTCGTTCTTCTTCCGCAATCTTAAGTTTGCTCTCAGCATCTATAAGCTTCCCCTTGAGATCCCCTACTTCTTCTAAAGCCTTATCTCGCTCTCGCTCTACTGCTTTGATCTTTCTCCTAAGTTCTTCGGGATTTTCTTTGTCCAAGCTACGCTGTGCCTCAAAATCTTCAGATGTGTGGCTCGGAGTGTGTTGCGAATTTGGTGTGGCTGAACACGGGATGGAATCCCCAGCTGCCCCCGCCGTACAGGATTCGAGATAGCTTGGTGTTGGCCGCTTTCCTGCGATAACTCTGATCTTACCCCTTTATTAGCAGCGCATCAGGCGGATTAGCAGCGCATCAGGCGGGGAACAAGAACAAAGTGTAATTTTTTTTCAGCTTGGGGAGATTGCATGCAACCTCGAAATCGGAATTCAGTGTGCACAAAGGGGGCAGTGCCAGTCCATTCAACTGTGTGCAGGTGCCAGTACTGACACCATAGAGATCGAATGGCGAAACATCTGAGCAAAGCTAAAACTACGTTCGATTCTCTAAACTTCAACCTTTGATATCATTTGGCAAAAGTTGAGATCTGATCGTCAAGTTAATGAACTCCGAGCACGAAGCGTAATATCTTGTTTCATCATCAGTATTGCGGCTGGTATCGCAGGTATGGGCTAAAATAGTGAGGCCAATGGGATTTGCTGACCTGGCGAAGGGGAACATTGATGGAATTGAATATACTCTCCTACCTGCAACAGCATAACGGACCTAAGGCAGAAATAGGATTAGTAGGTGGTGCTTTCAGAATGATTCCAGGAGAGGCGCGAGATATTAATGAAAACTGGTAACTAGTTCAGCTAAACTATGTGCTGTTTAGCCTCGAAAAATATACCTTTATTATATTGGCTAATCTTTGACAACCCTGATACAGCCTCTCCTATACTGTCGATGCAATGGTTGCATACTGTCGCAGCAAAGATAGTATGTCCTCCTCATTCATACGAGGTTTGTTTTTCATAACCAGTTGTCCGTCAGGAGCACGTATTAAGGCTGAAAGCGGATTCATTTTGCAGTCACAAATTAAGAGGCGGCACATTTCTACGTCCCCAAGCTGAACAGCCAACTGTAAAAAATCTTGCTGCCCGTTTCCAATATGGCTGTTCCGGTTATGATTGTGGTCGTGGTCGTGACGCGTAAATTGATTTTTTTGTGGTGTTGTTGACAGACTTTTGTCCTAGTACTATAATAATATATATCCCAAATAATATTATATTACTTTTTCAAATTTTTTGCCTTGAATCTTATTAGCTTTGAAGGCACCCCAAAAACAGTCAATAAATATTTAAACAACTTTGTATGAGACCCCATACATGAAAAGAGAAAGCAGCTAGTTTACATTAGGTCCTCCTTCCTCTAGCCCGCATATATCGAATGAAGAGTGAATAAAGATAATATCTATATCTTGGACAGAAATGTAGAAGTTGGGTTATGCATGGCTAACTTAAACCTTTGCTATTACAGTGGTGGCGTGTATTATAGTTGTTATTGTAATGAGCAAGATAAACAAGTAATTTTGTTTTGTTGCAGAGGATCCTATAGCTGATAAAACAGGAGTTATTGATGAAATTACCCGTCAAAATAGTAAATGTTGTATTTGTAATTATACTTGGACGACTCACCTTGACTCTTTTGTGTTGGTTCGTATGGATATCAGTAATAATGTTGGCTGTCTGGATTGTCCACGGGTGGTCTTTGCCCAAAGCCTCTTCAAAGCCGGCGAGTGCTCGCTTGCACCACTGAATGGCCTCGTCGTATTTGCCTTGGTTGTAGAAGACTGACGCCATGTTGTTGACTGTAGCGAGCGTCGACGGATGGTCTTCGCCCAGAGCTTTCTCACAGCCAGTGAGCGCTCGCTTGTACCACTGAATGGCCTCGTCATATTTGCCTTGGTTGTCGAAGACTGACGCCATGTTGTGGACTATGTCGAACGTCGATGGATGGTCTTCACCCAAAGCTTTCTCTTTGCCGGCGAGCGCTCGCTTGTACCACTGAATGGCCTCGCCATATTTACTTCTGTTGTTCAAGATTAGTGTGATATTGTGAATTGCTTTAAGAAATGTTTTTTACCATGATTCTGCTTTGTCATACGAGCCTGATTCTATTAATGTGGGCCCTGTATACTGATGCAAATACTCTAAATGAGCTCCAATCTTTCTTTCTTCCTGGGCATCTTATTTGTTACTCTCTTGTGATATATTTTCTTTTTGAATAATCTTTCTAACAATTATTATTGCATCTTTCATATGCTCTAATTATTCCAATTTTTTTAATCATTCCCGCGTCTATGAGTGTACAACAGGATGGATTGTGAACCTTCTGGAAATTATTACATTGACTAATAAGTATAAATAGAGGAGTATAATTCTATCTTTGACTGACAAAATATTAGCAGGGAATTTAATAGAGTTTGGAAGTAGATTTACTTTGGAGATAATAGTTTTTATTGGGCTGCTTATCCCATCATATTTTTTCAAATATCTCTCTAGGGTTGAAGTATGAATATATGAGTAGTAATATAATAGTTTCTTTATCTTATTTTTTAACTTTTGAAAATGATATTTCTTATGTTATTATGATGGTGTCACTTTGATAATTCCATCGGATAATTAATTTTTTTGATTGGATAATTATAAATTGTTTTTTATAATATAAAAGGTATTTATTAAATGAAACCTTTGTTTTATGTATATAATAATCTGCATGGTTAATTGTTAGTGGTATAAAGTCTAGCCTTTCGATGACAGTTTTTACATTTTTAATAACAGTTAAAGCCTAAAGTTAGATTATTGATGAAAGCAAAAGAGATTATTAATTATATTTTCTAGATAATTTATTAGCTATATTAAATATAATAAATATTTGATTATATTAGTTTTACCCAATTTACCTATATCTATTTTTTTGGCGGTATATAAGAATACCCATTAATAATTAATAATAAAAATAGTATTATTACTGTTATTTAGAAAATAATTATTAATCTTGAATTTCTCTAAATCATCCGCGTTATTAAAAATTAGTAACCATTTATTATTATACAGCCAGAGCTAATTAAATACAATAACTTTGATATTACTAAAGGCCTTAGGATTAGTACTAATCATATTATTACTATTGATCAAATCTAAGATGCCAAATTTCAACACTATTTTTTTATAATTAGAGGTAGACTAGGGCTATTTTATTACCTTGATTTACTTTTTGATAATATATTGAGTTATGTTAACAAAAAAGGTTTGGAGAGCCTCCTCACTTACTGCAGATAACCAGAAAATAATAGTATATTTATTTTTATATTTATAAGCGTATTTAAGGGTTATCTAAGTTTTACTCATACCACCAATTCTAGTAAGTGTAATAATATAAGACGTGCTTTGTAAACTTAACTCATAGAAACAGTTATAAATGGCTGAGAACTGCTCCTCCCTTCCCACAAAATTACAATTCCAAAGATATAGTATACAAAATAAAATGATGATATTAATATTTTTAATTTGGACCACAGATTCTAGTGAATTTTGCAATATTATAATAATAATATTGAATGTTATTTATTAGCTCTAAAAATTTAATATTAATATTTGGGAATATTTGTTACAAGAAAGCCTAAGGTATATAACTGGTTGATTTACTTTTATTGTAAATAAGGTTGAATTGGCGTGAATAGCCATTCAAATTATTTTATTCTATCTGTTTCCCCTGAGCTATGATATGATCGCTGCCAGAGATGGTTAAACTGCAGTCTCCTCCCCTGAAAACATTGTCGGGTACCAATGACTCCCAAGCTGCCATTTCTTTGATTGTCTTGACAAGCTTCCCTTTATCTATACCCATCTTGATAATATCCTCTCGATTTGCGGCAGTTAATACCTTGAAGCTGGTTAGGAGTTACACAGATTCCAGTACCTCCTTCACCAAAAGCCTTGACTGCTTTATATTTATCGATCCAGGTGGTCGGTCTTATTGGATATAACCTTATTGAACCAACCTTCCAGTTGCTGCCAGTTCTCTTAGTAGTCGTAAATTGTATTTTTTATCAAGCTCTTAATTATTACTAATTTGTGTTTGTCAAGAGCATACTTTGTCGCTTGTAAGATTCTGATGATAGTCGGAAGGCTTCCTAACACTTGATGGAAGATTAGGGGGAGAGTTTCAGTATCTAATGCTATTTTAATTACTCTATCAATAACAGTAATGATCAACGAGATTACTGCTTTAACAATAATGAATTGGGTGCTGGACACGGCAAAACTATGTGATCATAGGTCTGATGAAACAGCTCCTAGGCGGTCTCGATTATCATTATTATATATAAATAATGGCCAGATAATCACTCTTACAGATAGTACTCAAAGCGAGGCTGCTAAATATGAAAGTGTCGGTATGAGTAGAGACTACTTCATTTAACTACATACGTGCACCTAAGGAAAAGCAGAGATAGTTAAGAAGAAATGCCACGAGGGCTGAGTCTTCAAGGCTGATAATCTTCAGCTCCATTTCGCTGGAATTTGAGGCGCGCAGGAGGTTTCCCGCACCAGCAACCAAACAGCGCCCACGCAAATTGCAAAACCCATATTCCTGAAGTTTCGGGCCTTTCGTGCTGATCCTTCTTTCTTTTGTCTCCACTCTAAAGATGCCAATAGTGAAGTGGATTTCTCTTATCCAACCGACGACCCCTCACATTGTCATACCCTCGATGTCAGATAAATACCATCTGTCCAGGTATCTGCGGAGAAAGATCAGGTTTTTGATGGGTTCTCCGAAATAGGATGACACACTTTACCTGCGGCTGAAGATACTTTTAACGAGCGGATTGGTCAGACGTTGGGACGGTTCGGTCTGCCCGATCTGCAGATCACAGAAAAACTTCACGCAGTTCCTTCAAAGTTTTTTTGAAAGACCTCCGAAATTTGCATTTTTAATATTTGCTCTTGGAGGGCCGAATCAGTTTTAGTATGCAATGAGCCTCTCGTACTCTCAAATTACAGCTATCTCAGCAGGAAAAAGCAAATTCTAAAATAGATGATCTATGCGTTGCGCTTCGGCAAAGCGCCTTGTGTTACGAGGTTGGGGAACTGAAGCCTTTGGTCCAGCACCTGGAGGAGTCTGGATCCTTTCCCTCTCTTCGTCTTGAATATGACAACTCTTCACATTTGATATTCTCCCTTATCAAAAAATATTCTCAATTTCATACCTTTACCTCGGCATTCTTGTCATCATTAATTATTAGGAAAATCAATGGAAGTTCTTTTGTTTTGGGTTTATAGCTTGAAGATATTTGATCTGTGGATTCTAACCCTTTAGATTTATAAATGAAGAAAAATAAATTGCTACAGCAGTCTGGCTATAATAGTACATAGCTACTATATCTTAAATTTACTATTAGTATAAACAAACCAAGCTTTCAAGATAAGTTACTACCAGCCCGGATAAATGGAAAATTCTTTGAAAATGGTACCAACTGTTAATATAGTATATATAAGT
The DNA here is from genome assembly GCA_036971295.1 of Dactylellina cionopaga. Taxonomy (NCBI): domain Eukaryota; kingdom Fungi; phylum Ascomycota; class Orbiliomycetes; order Orbiliales; family Orbiliaceae; genus Dactylellina; species Dactylellina cionopaga. The sequence continues at coordinate 104,178 of JAJTTY010000023.1, read as the reverse complement.
ATTCTAATAAACATATTTTGATGAGTAAAGTAATGCTTACAGTATTAGGAGAGTATTATCCCAAGATATTAAATTCCTTTTCTAGAACAAATCAGATGCCTTTAATGTTCTTAAGATAAGCTTAATAATAGTACTAATCCTATGGAAAGGAGATGAGATGTACTACATACAGTTTATATTTATAGCAATCAACATAGGATGATGAATAATAATTTTTTATAACATAAGATAATTACGAGAATAGATATATCACGTAATAATTATAAGATTAATAAAAATTTAAAATTCAAAAAATTTAAAATAATCTTAATATACTAATCTATAGCGATAATGGCTTGTTGTAACGGAAGATTTTATAACGATACTAAATAACAATATTAAAACAAAAAAATTTGACGTTATTGCGAAAAACTATTGCGAAGTTTTTTTTGTGTGATAAGGGTAGGTTAAAGCCGATCGAACTGGTACTTTGAGTTGATAACAAGATTACTATAAGATATACTAAATCTATACAATTTCCTAGTTTGTTATTATGGCAGAAATAACACTGTGTTGGTGGTAAATGCTCGGGTTTATTCTCGGTATATCTCAGTTTATTTAGCATCCACTTTTTTGTAGCAAATGCGTATTTTCTTAGAGGCCCTCTTGACTTCTTCAGCTACCCTCTTAAAGTCCTCCGTCAGGTTACATCCTCGATGATCTCCTTGGTTACCTGAAACACCCCACTTGTGAAACTTTATCCACTGGCCACAACCAAGAGTATTGCTATAAATATCATAAAGCTCAGAAAGAGTCAAATGATCTAGTGTTTTCTTTGGGTGTCCCATTCTGATCTTCAAACTGAACAAAGTGCCAAGTTGGGCTATGTCGCACTCGGGTGCTGTTCCTTGGTCTTCAGAGCAAACAACTTTATTCTCAGAAACAGCTTCTTGGAATGTCCGGATTCTGGCTTCTAATGTATGGATTAACTGCCCTACGAGGCGCTTACGTTCCCTCCATAGAACACCTTATTAATTAATATATTCCGTTATGTCACCTTAAGTAAGGAATTGAATATACCTTCGATAAAACCTGTTAGGCCAGGGTGGAATGATATCCCACCAACAGAAAATATATTTTCTTCACTCTTCTTGATATGAAGCACCGCTTTTTCTCCGAAATATTCTAGAATTTCGTCGATATCGAAAACCTTTGCAATCCATAACCAGTAGGCAGCGTTTGTGCCATGCAGATGATCGTTCTTGGATGGCCATTGACCGTTTGTCCAATTATTAACCGAGGGGTTTACTGCTTCTCCGAACTGATAACAGTCACAAAAACTAGCGAGCGAATAAAGATCTTCCACTGCAACAAATTTAGGGTTTTGTGAGTTCTTGTGATGAACAATATTCATCACTAGGACCGTTGAAGAAAAGCTTTCTGTAACTAGCTGTATCTTCTTTGTACCATCCTCTGCTATTTGTGATTCTTTGAATCCTTTGGAAGAATCCAACATGGCTTTTAAGACCGGTGATGCAAGACTAAGCGCTTTGGCAGAGACCCGTAGAACACCAAGTGTTGTTGCACGTTGTTCTGAAGAGCAGGTAATGAGCGTATCACCTGTGTCGTCTATCTGAATGGTTTGAGTGGGGTTCATTTTGATCTTGGGTAGACAAGCAAACGCCAGAATATTCACATATGACCAATCCTACGTTGAATGGCTTTAAATAAATACTCAACTAGTATATGAACATGCCCTGCCTATTAGAATCATATCTGGCTAAAGTGTTATTGCCAAGGGTTGCATTCAGAGTGATTTCCCGCAAACATTTCAACTTTGAGGCTTCTGCTTTCATTACCGGACCTAAAATATAGTGATCAAGAGGCGCGCTTGTTGACAATTTCTTTTACGAGAAGTCATGTCGGAGACTGGACTTACATATCAAAATGCCCTCAAAGGCTCTGTAAAGATATCACCAGTATCCTTGTCCCCATGACAGCCATTTTAGAGCTGCAATAAAATACTCTCTGTGATGTTGCAGCGTCGCTTGGTCTCTTTGAACAAGCAAATTTAACTGCAGGCCTAAAGAAGCTGCGGCAACCATGTGTGAATCACTATATCTATTATGACAAACTTTGATAGTTTGGAGTGGATCCTAGCTACTAAGAATAGTGCTACATCTGTGATTTCTATCATTGTGCCAGAGATGGAAAGCAGTATCAACGGTCGAGATGCCACTGCTAAAGAGCTCAATACTTACACTATTCCAGAAAGCTTGTGGTGTCATATACCGTTTATTTCATTGCGAATTAGCCTTACAAAGAGGCTAGTTCGATCAAAGAATTTTCCTATTTCCGGCGCATATTGAAATAGGCAGATAACCAAAATGCGATGAAAACGGCAGATCCTCTTGGAGATCTACCTGATCCGTAACAGAAGGAATATCTGTGCAAACAGGGTCGGTCAAATGGATAAAGATTTTGTATTCGCAGAAACGGCATAAAGTTATTAGATAAATCTTCATTTATTTTCGTATTACATATTTTAGCCGCTATATTTTTTAGGCTGCCACCTAGTTCCATAGGTCACAGGCTATGGCAAGTCTCCGGGGTTTGTCTTCATTAAACTTTGTAAACTCCCGTGCTATCCTGTGAGTTTCGTAAAGGAAAAACCTTTAAATCAGGCTTGATTTGTAATTTAGCTATTTTGGGATCTTCACAAAATATTATTGAAGGTTAGTTTTTCTTCTGTGTTACTAACTCTGTTAACAGGTCGCTCAGACGCGATAAGAAAGCTAACAAATATTATTTACATGTTATAAGACGCTGCCTTATTTTGGGACGTTAATGTTGTATTATTTCAATTTTGTGCTCAAATGACTGTTCGAACCACGCAAATCCACAAATACAGAGCCCCACAAGTATACTGAATAGTATCGTTATCGCTGCAGTGTTAAGACCGTTTTGTCACCGTCTTTTGTATTCAACACTTAACCCGTTTAGAAAACCTTTGTGAGTTGTTAGCCTGGCAGTCTTCACGTGTGAACGACGAGGGTTCAACCAGGCGATTTCGTTTTGTCAGTGCTGTCAACGCATGCGTCCGGGTTTCACTCGGAGATAATCCGCTAACGCCAAACACGATCTGGACAGCTTAATTTCAGGAATGATTTGACTTCAGGCATGATTTCGATTTAGGACAAAATGAAACACACCAACACACCACCCAAACGCTCGTGTGCAGTAGATAAACAGAGTTCAAATTTGGTTACTAGCTTCTAAACAGATCATAATGTAATGCACATTCTGGGTTTTAGGAATGCAAGTGGCTTCCAGAACATGTAAAATGCTTGGAACCTCGCAGATACTCCAGGTCACATCCATTCAAAAGTACTTATTAAGTGCTGATGCATTAGTTAATATTTTGTGTAAATTAGTCCTCACTGCGTAAAGTAATTATGGGATCAGATAGCAAACAAATTGTATAGCAAGAAATTTTGCTTGTGACTCAAGAGATCTATTAATTAGGTATGTACTACTGTTGACTATAAGTTAAAATGTGCTGTAGTATAGATTGGGTAATATTTGGGTGCTATCAGCTAGCGGTTCGACGCTTTCGGAATGCTTTTAAGACGGGAGAGACTGGTGGCGACCTATACGAGCCAGTGGAATTGAAGACTATACAGGGAGAAGTTGGAACGGAGACCCATAAACCGGCGAGGGGACGTTTAACGATAGTTACTATATCTCGAGTTATTGATACATCGTAGCATGCGTATTTTGTCCAATTTACGAGTAGCATTTATTTAATCTGATTTTTGGTGTGGTGTTGATGTTCGCGATCGCAAAAAATGCAAAAAATTAAAAAAATTAAATTTGGTTTCGGCAAAAATAATTTTGGCACAACCCCCCCCCTGTATGGCCATACGAGCGCTATCTGCATGACCGCCTTGTTACCAACACAAACAACACCTCGAACACCAAAATGCTAGAGCGTCGTATAAAACATGCTAACAAACGAGCTTTTGGCATCCCCATTAAAAAGCCGAATGATGTGTTGTGATCAACAAAACCAACATATCTACAAAACCAATACATCAACAAGACACTTCTGACAATTTTAAACATGCAACGTGCGCTAATTCCTTTCGAAGGTTTCTGTTAGTGACAGCCCGTTGGATCTTGTCGATATATGTGAAAGGTAGTAGCCAGTTTGTGATTTACAGAACTGGCAAGTAACTCTAACAGAAACAAGGCTAAGTTGCCAGCTAGCCTGTGATTGGTGTGGGCTGTGAAGACAGGAGCCCATATACTAAGGAATTGAACCTAATAAGGTTGATAACCATAAATGGCGAAGACTGTGTGCCCAAAAGAAACCCAAAGTAAGTGTCATGAAATGGCGGCTGATTTGGACATGCGCCTAAATATGGGTAGTACTATATTAAGTACAAGTAACAAGGGCTAACTGAGTTCCTTGGTGATTATTTTCCGAGTCTGATCGTCTGAACCTTGTTGACATTAGTGTCATGATTCTTGATCAAGAGCATAATGGCTGAAACATAAGAAACACACATTATGATCTAGCAACAAACACAACGGGTAAACTAAAGCCTTGTCATACATCATAATTGGACCTGAATAATAATTAAAAATTGTCATCATCCAGGGCAAAGCTTCTGCTTTCAAACTTCGAACAATTTTGGATAATACCGCTGAGATTCAGTCCCTGGCACCCATGGGTACAATTCTAGATCGACACACTGAGTTTATGCACTCTGGTCCTGATTGGTTAATCGCCTAAAAAATATCCATCACGCGGCGGGCAGAAAGGAGCACCAAAATCGAACACTAAATCAAAAAAAGTTATCGTCATTACTAAGTGTATCCAACTAAGCTGACCCTCCACTTCCTCTGGGGGGCCTACCCGTCGTTGAACCGAATAAAGTCAGATATTTTTCCGTAAAAACTGGATTTGGAAGGCCAATATACACAGCCAACTCGGCTCCAAACCTTTTTGAAGTATCCTGCATGTTCTACGGGAATACATGATAATGAGATCGAGGCTTTGATCGCACGGAAAAGTCATCAGTAACCGTGGTCCAGGGACATGCAGGAAGCTTTACCATTGGCCAGTCGTTGAAGAGGTCTGGATTGAAAATATCTGGGGCTATAGTGAGATTGTTTTAAATGTCACATGACAAAGAGGGTGCTAATATGTATACATATCGATAATTAAATTGTTGCTTGATTTCTAAATACATGGTTGCTGAACAAGGTATGTTATATTGACAATCTGTGAGCCTTCGGAGATAACAAGTGAAAATGGTCAAGGATATAACTAATAAACTGGAGATAATGTGGACGCGGAGATAAGGGTTGAACTTGGATTTTGTGTTGTTTTTGTTATGCCCTTTCAACTCGCATGGCTCCGCCAAGAATCACAAACATTAAGGTTTAAGATCAAAAAATCAAAAAAATCAAAAGTCTCTATCGCGAAGTACACGGGCGTTCAAGAGGCATCCAACATAGGTCGGTGCAAAACCTTGCCCTTTCCGTCTCATGTTTATCAGATTTTCTAGGAAAGGCAGCGGGCTGCGCGAAAAAGGTCCTGCGGATTCTTCTATTTTCCGATATTTTTCTGCCAAAACTTTCCAGATAGCCTTAGAAACCCATCCGTCCTGCCCCCTTTCAACCCCATCCACAAATTTGTTATAGAAACCCAGGAATTCCAGAGCTTCTAAATATCAATACTTATCCTCAAAAAACAGCTGACCACCGAATATGTTGAGTTGCAGACATGTCCTCAAATCTAATATTTTATTGTCTATTATTTTTGGTACCATTATTATGGGGCAAATATCTAGGTACTCAAAGATTTGTATACTCCTGGAAACTCTGGGAGCATAAAAATGAAGTTGGGAAACCAAAAAAATTCTAAAAAAAATAATTAAACAATTTACTTCCCACAGGTTGAACAAAAAAATTTCCAACTTTTTATCTATTAAAATAATTTATTAAATAAATTATAAATAATTATTTATATTCTCATTAGATTTTTATTTAATTATTTTAGCAAAGTCTTTAAAAATATATAAATTTAAATATTATGCCTGTAGCTCAAAGCAGCTTTTACTTGACATATCTTTAAAAATATTAAATATTAGAATAAAGGTAGAAAAAAATTTCTTAAAAATTCTATAAATAAGAGAAATAATATTAAAATATAATAAATAATTTTTAGATTTTATAGGATAAAATTATTCTATATTTACTTATTTTTTATTTTTATTTTTTATTTATTTTTTTTGTTTTTCTTGGACTCCAATTACTTATAAAATATTAATTTTAAATTTTTTTAACTGCCTATAAATTATTTATAGATTATATAATAACTCCAACTTTAAATTAGTCTACTCCAATTTCTAAGTTCTATATATTTCTATTAACAGCTGGTTATCTACCTCCACTATAACCTCTTCCAAACTAGCTTAAATTTCCATATAATGAAAATTATCTCATCCAATCTTTTTCTTCAAATATTTGATCCCTTGGTTTACTTAGATATAAAAGCTATATTACATCTACTAACAATTCTTAAACATTATCTAAAATAAAATATTAGATATATCAATTTTCTTTTTATAATTCTTACCCATTTTTTATCAAATCTGAGTATAAATATCTGGTGAGGTTATCAAGGCAAATAAATAACCTATACCTAATGTCACAGACATCCCAGCGGTACATACGGAATTCCCCTACGGGATATTCGTGTGACAGCTGATAGTGCGCCGCACTAGATTTCGCTTACCCTGATTATAATATGTTAAATAATTCTGTTCGATTTCTCGCTACGAAAACCATGCCCCTCTGGCATACTTTCCGATAGCACTTGATCCACCACCAAAGGCTGTGCCGCAGCTAACACCTGTTTGCGCATGATGAATAGAATTGACGGATTTACCGCAGAATACAGATTACTAGGTATCCCGCCTGATTTATGGAATACCCCTATTGATAACATATTTTAATGTTTAGTTGTTTATTTGTCTTGGCAACTGAATAATTGAATAACCTCAAGTGTTCAATTAATCAGTTTACTTTTGAATTAAATAACTGAATATCTAAAATGTATAGATATATACTTATGTATATAACCATAGCTTCACACCTTGACAATGATGATCTTCTTTAGATCTTCATCGGTTAATTTAACAGCACAATAGCTTAGCATAATATAACTTATAGTTATATTATTTTATTGTTGTTACACTCTCAATACCCCAGAACTATTTACTTTCTTATACATACTTCTTTGAATTGCGTTTTGAGTGAATAGAGCTGTGAGATAGAAGTTAAGTAGTGTTTACTGCTGCTTAAAGTATCTAGCCGGATATTTAGGTAGTAGATGTAACATTTTGATTGATCAAACGCAGTTTAGTCTGGAAGAATCATATGTATATCTGACATTGAAATATCTAACTTATCTTCTACCTCTTATATGTCTTGAAGATATAAACATTTGTATTATAACAACTATCAATAAGGATTAATAATTTTTATCACAGAGGAAGATTACAAGTCAGAAAATGTCAAAAACAGCGAATTAGACAGTGATAAAAAACTAACTTTTTGTTAGTTTAATGATTTTTATTATGAATTAAATTAACTTGTATATGTAGTAATTTAGATACTTGGTTATAAAAAAAGAAATTATTTAAGTATAGAATCTATTTCTCCCAGAGAATTAATAGTAGAAAGATTTGAATTTAATTATAATATCGAAAAATAAAAAATATACCAATACTTAGGAATTCAAGTCGAAATATTAATTGAAGAAATACTCTCTGAACAAAGTTAAGAGGAGAACCAAGAATAACAGTAAACTTTCAACAGATCCAGCAGAAATCTTAGTTTAACTACAGAATTAATCAAAAGTTTAGACAATTAAATATAAAATGAAATATCTACTACCAAAACTCAAGAATTCCATAACTCCCAATAACAACACGAGGAGAATATCAAAATGGAAGGAGCCAACGATATGGCAGAATAGTTCGCTTAAAGAAATGGCAAACAACCCCAAAGGAATTCTGACAACCCATCTGATGATGAGGGTGAAGGATCTGGATCTACCAGCCATGGGCAAAAAAATTGAAATGAAACCAAACAGTCTGCCATGAAATCTTACAAGGCACCACAATTAGAAAACTTAATTAAATATGGAGGATAACCTGAGAAATTTAATCAATTTTTTAATTAATTTGGAAATTACTTCTTCTTCTATTTAGATAGATTCCTAACCAAAATGCATAAGATAATGTTTATAGGAATATATTTTAAAGGAACTATTTTTTATACCTTCTTTGCATTCAAAAATAAATATGATGTTATTAAAAATAATATGTACATTAAGGAAGATACTTCTTTAGTATACAAACTCTTCAAAACATTTTCTAACTTTATAAAATACCTCCAACAAAACTGTAGACATATAAACAAAGTCAAGGATGCCTTTAGAAAACTTAACATTTTTAAATAGACCAGATTAGCTTAATCCTACTTTCAATAATTCGATTAGTACTTACCTTTGGTAGAATACAAGTCTAATATTATGTTTTACCATATCCTCGAGGGATTAAAACCACATAATTGAACTCAACTTATTAAACATCAACTTATGAACCTTAATCTTAACTACATAGAAGCACAGAAACTCATCATTGAAATTAATGATACAGTTTTTAATAATAGTAAAAAGAAACATCCAACTAATTACTTTACAAAAAATAATAAATCCTATAAAAACTACAACTCTAATTAATAGGGAAAAAAGAAAAATTATAACAATAAATCCAACAGGAACTGAAGCAAAAATAATAGTGGATGTTATGTTTTAAATAAAACCTATGGATTTGAACCTATAAATTTTAGCAATATAATCTGAAAATAGAAATCTAATACAGTAAAATACTACAATTACAAAAAATAAAAACATATTGTTTGATATTGCAATGCACCACCCCAAAAAAAGAATTTCAACTCTACAGATAAATAATAAAAATAATGTAATTCCGATAATTACCAGGAAAGCAATGATAAAAAAAGTAAGTAAAAGATAAAACAATTCCGAATGCTTATAATTTAAATACAAGATAAAGAAAATGATAATATGTTTATTGACAATATTATCAATAACCTTGTAAAATACTAGGAAAATTAGCCATATAAAATCGAATTTACTCCAAATAAATACCACTAGCTCTAGTGAAATACTACCTCAAGAAAACATATTGGTTATGATTGTGATGATTAGAATTAATTCTAGCAATTATATGAATGATTAGGAAATCTAGGAAATTGTATTAAAAAAGTAGAATCTTTACCTAACCCATACAACCTCATCCAAATCCACCCTGTATTATCTACCCCATTAATTAAAGAATAATAGGAAGAAGTTGTAGAATCTCTTTTTTGATTATATAAAAAAGAATACTGTGCCAAATAAGGATTTTGATATGATACAATTTCCCCAGTCACTGGATAACCACTATCCTAGATGACTTTCTTTTAAAAATGTGTACAAATATACAAATTTAATTAATGTTTAGAATGTAAACATAGTCAAACTTTCGGAATTGGAAAATCATCCCACAACACGGTTTATTATAAGAAATACACTGATTGTTGTTAATAAGAAGAATATGATATCATAAGAGAATCCTACACACACAAATTCAAACAAAGCAATTTTATTTTTTATTAAATTGCTACTCATAAATATATAGCCCTTCTTTACAATCAAAAACTTGCAAACGACTTTGAAAATTACTAAAATTATATTGAAAATCTGTTTAGTGAGGAATAAGAAAAATAACTTATTTTTATATAAGATATATGTCATATTTATAAACATAATTACAACCTTTGTAAAAAAGAGGAATTTATATATACCGCCTATGAAGATAATTTATGATTATGTTATGAATGTTATCTTAGCTGGACTCAAGTTAATCTAGATGTTTTATAATATAAAGCCCATAACAACTTTTTACGACAAAAATTAGAAAAATATTCCCTTTTGGTTATAACATACAAATTCTGTCAACAATGAGTTTTAATCGCAAATGTGACATTCTATAAAGAAAATTATCTTTGTGACAACATTGGCAATAATGATAGCATAAAACAAAAGTATATGGATTTTTTCTATAGATATATTGGTTATCATGTCAAAATAGACCCTAATGCTGGTGAAAATTACAAATTCAATTACCCAAAACTATCAATTCTCGAAGAGCTTAGAGATGATTAGAAATATTACCATTACTGCATCAAACCAGACTATTAATCTTTTGATTACCCCCTTGATTGTTATGAGTTAGATTTTTTTACAATTTAGAATGTTAGAGAAGCTGCAAGAATTTATGTAAAAAATTAAATATGCTGCAGGAATAGGAGTTATCTGAAGGTTCTAGTAGTAGTTTTTAGAAGAAAGGATTAGATCGATGATTTGACTTTATGAAAAACAAATATTATTTATTTGCGCCATTAGTTATTAACGGAATATTAGAATTAAGCCTAGTTGATAGTGGAGTAGAAGGTAATTATATCTCGCACAACTACGCCCTACGAAAAAAAATGAAATTTATAAAAAAATTAATTATGTATAATATTTTAGCTTTTAATGACAACCTTTTAAACATTGTAATTTACGAAATAATCATTGACTTTATTATTAATGGATATAAAGAAAAATTTACAATCAATATTTTTAAATTATTAGGATGAATGAATTTAGTCTTAAGGTATCCATGGCTAGAAAAGTATAATCTAATTATCGATTGGAAGACCAAAAATATCGAATTTACAAGATGTATTTGCGAAATATTTTATGAGAAAAAAGATATTTGCGAAAAAGTACATTTTCGTAATATGGAATATTTTTCCAACAAAGAAATTAAAAATTGATTATGTAATAAACTTAATATGATAAAGAAAGTAATGCTTTATATTAAAGAAGTTGTATCAAAAGTATAATAATTACCCAACTGGATTAAAGGTGAATTATGGAAAATAGCAGAAAAATTTGTATTTGAGGTAGTACTACCTCAGCATACTAATTTTGATTATTATATACTTTTATAAGAAGGAAAATATTTTAGATTCATGTTTATTTATGTATGTATTGAGGAAGAAATGGATATGTTACAAGAATATATCCATATTAATTTTGAAATAGGATTTATATGTTTATCCACCTCTTTAGTAGGATATCCTATCTTATTTGTATTAAAGAAAAATGGAAAATTATGATTATGTGTTGATTATTGAAGTTTTAATGATATTATTATTAAAAATCGAGTATTTTTACCACTTATCAGCGATTCTTTTGATAGAATTAAAGGAGTAAAATTATTTACAAAATTTGATTTTATCAGAGTTTACTATATTATATGAATAGCTGAAGGAGAAGAATGGAAAATGGTATTTAGATGTTGTTATGGATTATTTGAATATATGGTTATGTTTTTTGGATTAACCAATGTCTTAGTAATATTTTAAATATTTATGAATATAGTGTTTAAAGACTACATTGACATAATATGTGTTGTTTACCTTAACAACATTCTTATATTTAGCAGAAATAGAAAGGAATATTGAAAACATATTTAACTAATAATTGATAAATTTTTCAAATATAATTTACGAATTGAAATCGAAAAATTAGAATTTGAAATTACCGAAGTTGAATATTTAGGAGCAATTATTATTTTTAACAAAATCAAGATGGACCTTAAGAAAGTAAAAGTTATTTAGGATTGGCTTGAATTTTTTAAAATGGTTTATGTTTAATAATTCTTCGAACTCTGCAATTATTATAGAAAATTTATTAAAAAATACAGTTATCTTTTAGTATCACTCTTGGATTTTATGAAAAAAGATATTAAATTTATATGGGACGTAGCGAAGAAAATGGCTTTTAAAATTTTTAAGAAAGCATTTATCTCCGCCCTAATTCTCAAAATTTACGACCCAGAATTATTAATAAAAATGGAAATAGATGTATTTGATGGAGTATTAGGAGTATGCCTATTTCAACTACATAACGAAAAAGATTGGTATTCTATTGCATATTTTTTAAAGAAACTTGATGCAACAGAACTTAGATATCTGATTCATAACAAAGAACTTATGGCTATTGTTAAAATGTGTAAGAAATGGCGAGTTTACTTACAATCCAAAGAACTTTTTTTGGTTTTTTTGGATTATAAGAATCTCACCTACTTCTTAACCACTAAAGAATTGTTATGATGATAAGTTTGATAATGGGAAATATTTAGTGAATACAATATGAAAATTATTTATATTAAAGGAAATGAAAATGTTTTAGTTGATGTTTTTAGCAGAAGATTTGATTTGATGGAAGGTATTAAACTAGACAAAGGAGTAATTCTTGAGAAAATAAATGATTACTACACCATCAATAGATCTTTTAATATAATGGTCATGGAATTAAAAAATAATTTAGGAAAACAAATTAAGGCCTTATATAAAAAAAACCCTACAGCCTTTCGAATCCTCCAAAATCCAGACATATTACCCATTAATTTTATTATAGAAAATGAATATATTATGTTTAAAGAATATTTCTATGTCCTTGATAAAAAAATATAGTAATCTTTGATATTTTAATATTATGATTCTCTAATGCATGGATATCAAGGAATTGAATGAATATAAAATCTTTTAACCAAAAATTACTTTTAGCCAAAAATGAGATAAGAAATTAAAGAATATATTAAAATTTGTGATATGTGTATAAGGAATAAGCTAGTATGACATAAATTATATGGAAAATTATATTTTTATGATGTTCTAGGAGTATTATTTTAAGTCATTTTATATGACTTTATCTAAGGAGTATTGATAGTTTGCGATCTATTGATAAATTAAATTTATGATGAAATCTTGGTTATAGTCTGTAAATTTATTAAGACTTTCATCCTAGAATCTTGGAATTCGAAATGGGGAGCTAAGGAATTTGATGTTATATATTTAAAAAGAGTATATTTTTAGTATGGATGACAAGAAAAGCATATCTGTGATCGAGATGTAATTTTTAAAAGTAAGTATTGGAACTTTGTAATGAATTAGAGAGGAATTAAATTTAATATTGCGATAAAAAGTTACGCTTAAATTGATGGATAATTAGAAAGATATGTCTAATTTGTCGAAATATATTTATGACCTTTTTTTGATTATTGGCAAATGAATTGGATAGCTTTGTTATTAATGGCTGAATTAATTTATAATATGTTGAAAAATGGAACTATAAAGTTTATACCATATGAAGTCTTGCGCGGATGGAATCTAATAATGATTTTACTGGTAATAAAATTAAAGGAGTTAGTATTAGAAGTAGAAGAATATATTAAAAATATGTAGAAATTTTATGAATAATTTAAAGATGATATGGACTTCACCAATGAAAGAATATTATATTACTATAACAAAATAAGAAATCCAGCATTGATTTTTAAAAAAAGAGATAAAATATATCTGTTTGTAAAAAATATTAAAATAAAATGACTAAATAAGAAATTTGACTACTAAAAATTTAGATCTTACTGAATTGCTTGAAAATTTAATGATAATATTTTCAAACTTCTAATCTTAGGAAATATAAGAATTTATAAGACTTTTTATATATCTCTTTTTGAATCTATCCTAGAAGAATTAAAAAATCAAGCCGATAACCCAGAAATCGAAAATGATGATTACGCCAAATATGATGTCGATAGATTATTTAACTACAAGAATAATTTTGATTAAGGATCTATGTACTTGGTTAGATGGAAGGATTACCCAGACGATAATTCATGGTAATTAGAATAAAATATAATGCCAAAATTAATTTAAGTCTACCATTTTTAAAATGAGCCTTAACTGGAATAACCACCACCACGAAGATGAGGATGATTTAAAAAAATCCAAAATTAGGATTTGCTAATTTCAAATTATTAGATTTATATTTATAGGATTAATTTATGAGTTTGTATAAATTACACACATACGCTTTACCCCTTGTCAGATGACTATGGAACAAATCCATTGCCACTACCAACTCCTCTAACACCCTAATTTCCTCATCCAGTGCAGCGCGCTAGGCATCTAGAATTTAAAGACGATTAGTATGAAGAATGTTAATATGGGCTGAAATCTAATGAATAGATGGTTGAATAGCTAGAGTAATGAAGAATTAAATATTCTCACAATGAAGCATGATGATGGATTAATTTCAGAAATTAAGAAACAAGAAAAGAAAAAACTCAAATAAATATATCAGAACCCTGAGCACCTTTTTCCAGAAACTGAGAGAAACCTATATTATTCAAAATATTTGAACTAAATATTCCAAAATCTTCATCCTGGAACCGATGAATAGGTTTATGAATATAGTTATTACCCTACATTTCCAGTTGATTTTTATAAAGACTATTTCTCTTAATATTATTTAATAATAAAATATTTTCATAGGCAATATTCTTATTTTACTTTGAAATAATAATATCTAACTCCTTGCGATAATGAATAATTTTAGAAGAAAGTTTTTGTATCTGATTTAAGGTCTTTACTATTTCTGTCTGAACTTTAGATATTTCTGTCTAAGAATTGACTAGATCTCTTTTAATTTTACAAAGTTCTTGTTTTTTAGTATGCCGAAGATTTGAGATTTGTGCTACTATAAAAATATTAGGAAATTATATAAAAATTATAGAAAAAAGGAACTTATATGGTATTATATTACAAACGGTCCTATTTTGTTTTGAATATATTAGATAATGACTGGTATCTATGACTATACAACTATGAGAATGCTTTATATAGTAGTTACAGGTAATGATTGCAGGAGAATTGTCTCGCTTGATATTTTAAATAATAATATGATGATGATTGGTAGAAAACCGCTTACCAGTAGTATTTAAATTATAACATTTTTGTTTATAAATTCCATTTAAATTTATTTGTATTAAAAAAGATGTATTGATTACTGCAAGAATGTTTAATAGTTTAAGTTTAATTCCAATAAGTCCAACAGCTTTGCATATTTATATTTACATTCTACTTATTTAATCATATAGGTGTATACAATACATTCCTATATGAGAATTACTGTACAACATTATATCCCTTATATGAAATTCCTCACATATAAGATTCTTTTATATAAATTCCCTCTAACAAAATTTCCCGCATGGGATATTTGTATATAATATATTTCCCATAATACTCCTTTTAGAACTCCTACACGATTATCTTTTATAAGAAAATCTTCTACAAGAATTTCCTTTAAAAAAAGGGGATAATATCACAGATATTCCAGCAATACATACAGAATTCCCCTATGGGATATTTGTATAACAGCTGATAGTATGCTGTATTAAATTTTGCTTATCCTAATTATAATATGTTAAACAATTCTATTCAATTTCTTGCTATAAAAACCATGCCCCTCTGGCATACTTTCTGATAGCACTTGATCTGCTACTAAAGGCTGTGCCGCAGTTAACATCTGTTTGCATATGATGAATAGAACTGACGGATTTACCGCAAAACATGGATTACTAAATATCCCGCCTGATTTATGGAATACCCCTATCAACAATACATTTTGATATTCAATTATTCACCTATCTTGGCAACTAAACAACTGAACAACCTTGAGTATTCAATTAATCAGTTCACTTTTGAATTGAACAATTGAATACCTAAAATGTATAGACACACATTCATATATATAACTATAGTTTCACACCTTGACAATGATGATCTTCTTTAGATCTTCATTGGTTAATTCAACAGTATAATAGCCTAGTACAATACAATTTATAGTTATATTATTTTATTGTTGTTACACTCTCAATACCCTAGAACTATTTACTCTCTCATACATATTTCTCTGAACTGTGTTCTGAGTGAATAGAGCTGTGAGACAGAAGCTAAGTAGCGCTTGCTGCCGCCTAAAGTATCTAGCCGGATATTTAGGTAGTAGGTGTAACACCTAATTTCTGCATTCTCATATATTTTAAATATTTGTTAACATATTCTAATTCACAAATCAAAACTTTATATTTAAATAAGAAAATATTAATAACATATTTTAAATAAACTTATCTTTTAATAATTTTGGATTAAATATAACAATTGTTCTTGAATTAATAGATAATTTTAGATTAATACTCCTGGAGTATTATAATAATTAGAAATTATTAAATTATGCATTTATCAAAACTAGGAATATTAAGGTATAAATTATTATTATAAATAAAATGTATTAAATATACATTTTATCTAAGTAGACCAAAATGCTACTAAGCTACTAGAAAAGGATAAAAAATTAAAACAATTTCAACCTTCCATCTTCCCTTATAACAAATAGATTATTTTCCTAATTAAAAAAAATTATATCCCAAATTCTTATTAATATTTTTAAGGCCATTTACTTTCTTACAACTTCTTTATTATCTAATTCAAATATTTAAATGCCTATATTGTGGTGAAGTAGAGTGGGCTTAACGCCTAAAAGGTATAGTTTTCGTTGCTTTCTAGTATTTGCTTGGCTTGTTGTATTCTGGTGCCCCAACACCTTCTTATTTCCTTCCTCTAGACATGTATATAAGCAGAGCCCTCGAGGTTTCACCTTTTAGCAAGTATACGGGCATTTTTCTTTCTATTCACTTATTTATTTCCTTATTTCTCTTATATACTATTATGCTCTTGTTATAACTATACAATAGAATAATGTTATATTCCTAGCTTTACAAATACAGCTATCTCTTTACTATAGTATAATCCTATGAGACAGCCCTCTCACAATTATCCTCTCTTTTATAATATTACTTAAGTGTGTGAGCCTTTTTATTATGAACTTTTCTTTGATGGGGCAAATATCCTCTGCTGGCTCCTAGAGCCCATTTAGTAATTTTATAAATAATGATTTTATTAAAAACTCTACTATATTATCAAAGACTTTTATAGTGAGAACTTGCACCATTAATAGTATTTCTCTATAATCAAAAGCTATCACATAAAAATAATGAAAATTTTAATATATTAATAAGCTAATATGTCAAAAAGCTAATATATAGATATTATTAGTATATTGGCTGCCTGATATACCAGCATACCTTAGAAATATGAGGCATATTAATATAAAATATATATAGTAATACTAGGATTAGACAACAGTGTTATACTGCTATTTAGTGTTAAAGTATCCCTATTTATATATTTTCTCCTACTGCATTTAGTATAGGTACATTCGCCCTAATAACAATTAGAATAGTGTAACCTTGTAGTATTTATATAACAATAGAATATAGGCATGTATAAGGTATATAGTCTCACAACTAACTATAATAGAATATAGGTATATATAAGGCATGCAGTCTTACAACTAACCATAATAAAATATAAGCATATATAAGACATGTTTGCAGAGGGATTATATTTAATAGCTATAAATCTAGTTATACCACCTTTTACATATACATATAGTAGAATATACTAGTTTTAGCAATTAGTAAGCATTATTTTTATGATCTTTTATATGGGGAGACTATACATATATATATATACATATTAATAATACTAATAATATCTACAAAATTATAAATAATATAAATATTTTTCTCTCTCCCTTTCTTTGTTTATATTTGCATGTATATATATGGTTTATATTATATATATATATATATTATATACATCATACCATTTAACTCCATTTCTTTATCTATCTCTTTTTTATATTTATAAAATATAAAAGTAATAAAAAATAATAATATGATTGGAAGAAGAAAATGAGTAATTAGTCTAATATTTGGTAATACTGGTAATATTAATCACCTAGTAGTATTTAATTTATAAATACTAATAGTACCTTCTTTAAATATATAAATACTGGTTATCTAAATATTAAATATGTTTATACCTAATATATCTATTTTAGATATTAGAATACCTTTAATCCCTTATATAACCTCCTCTTTTTTTATTTATATAGTAGTAGTACTAGTTATAATACCAACTATTATACTAATTATTATACCAATAGTAATACTAGCAGTAATGTTTATTGTCCTGTAATCTGTATATATATGGGTGTAAGACAATACCATTTGCAATATTTAACAAATCTTAGAGAAGGATCCTTCTGATAATAAAGATGAGGAAAACTTTAATAATAAAGATAAAAATGATGAAGAAAATAATAAGAATGAGGAGAATAAATATAAAAATGTAGGTATAAAATTAATAATATTAATACTAATATCTTTTGTAAGAATATAATTTTAATATAATTTTTTCTCTATTAATAATATTATTATTTATATATATTATTGAAATAGTTTATTTATAAATATCTTTTAAGGTTTTCTCCCTTTAGTTAAATATAGAAAATATGCTAAAAAGTATATAAAGCATAAGGGTAAAAAGCCCTTTTATGTATATGGAAGAATAGAATTATTACTATAATTATAATTATAACTATTATATTAGTAATTACTTCTATTATAGTAATTATTTGTATTAGGAAAATTAGGTAGGCTTATATTAATAATAACTATGTTCTAAATAATATACCTATAACTAATACTTAGTGTTAATAATTTTCTATATTTTACTAGAAATAAGGCTAGTTTATTTATTAAGCAAATAAAAGATTTATATATCAATTAATATACACCTTTTAAAAAATGGCTATTCAAGATTATATAATATATAAATATATAATATTAGTATATAATAAAAAATATAAATAAATATTATTACAATACTAGCAAAAATAAAAAATTGTATTAGTAATAATTTTATATAATATTTTTATAAAAATGGTAAATTTAGGACCCTAAATAATTATTATATTTTAGATAGAATCTGGAATAATTTATTGGCTAATTTTAGGTAGATAATGTCTTACTATAAAATAAGATATATAAATATTAAAATATTATAGAATTTATAAAAAAATAAAACTAATTAGATAAATATAATCAATTATTTAAACTTATATAAATACTGTTTGAATAATTATTAAGGAAGGTGGTTAAGAGGAAATATTTAAATATAAACACTATATTTATAATGAAATTTAAGCCTATCTATAAAAATATTATAAAGATATTAAGGATGGAAGAATATATATAAAACTTCTATATTATGTTTTTACATATAATACTACACCTATCTACAGATGCCCCTTAAGTATATACCAATATAACAGACCATTATCTATCTTAAAAAAGATAATTAAAAAAAATGTTAAAATCTAGTATTATGTTGTAATTTGAATTAAGAATTCACTCAATAACTATTATTCGTGTGGATGGTAATAGTAATATAGGAAATTTTTTTAAATAAATAGAATTATTACACCTGTAGAACATGTAATTGTAATAATAAATGTAAATGTAAGATAGGAAGCAAAATCCTAGCCTTAACTATAATAATAATAATAGTAATAGAAGATATTTACTCTATAATTCCAAAAATTATTAGAGAAAGTAAGATTGTACCAAATTGAATAAGCTAATAAACAAAAATATTATATATACCAATAAATAAAGTATTATATATTAGAGAAAAAATAAATATTATAGATTATATATTAACTTCTAGGCTAAAAATTTGCTTATTAGAATATCTAATATCCTCCAATTTATGCAAAAAAAGAAGAATTATATCTATTTATAATCTTTAAATTTAGAAATTTTAAATATAAATGTATTTGATATTATTGGAAATGTTTTAAAAAAAAAGAAGTATATATTTATTTTAAATTCTTTTATTTTAAAGAATATAATTTAGTAATATAGTATAATAAAGATATATTATAATTATTTATTATTATTTAATTATTTTATAATATATAAATTTGGGTAAAATTAATCTTGTTTTGAGGATATTGTTAATATTTTTAGAGAATATTATACTGGTAATCTTTTATTTTTGTTAAAAAATATAGATATTATTATATAAAATATTTTAGTCTAATTTGATAATATATGAAAGAAGAACTAGTTTATTATCTTTATATAATTATTTAAATTGGCTAATATTCTTGTAAATAGATTTATTATTATAACTGCCTAATTATATATAGTAGCAGAAGTACTATTAAAATTAAAAATATTAAAATAAATTGCTAAAAATATATCTAATAATAAGAAAGTAAAGATATTCAACCTTTTTATTTTAAATCTATTAAACTATCTTCAGAAATTATTATTATAACCAGCCACTAGAATTACTATTAGCCAGGCTATAGTCTTTAATCCATCAGCTTTTAAAGCAATATATTATTATTATCTTTTAATAGAAATAGATGGGATATATAGGCTAACCTTAAAAATTATTAATCTTATATTAAAGGTTATTAAGCAAATTAATAGTTAATAAATAATAAATTATTTAAGAATATCTTTATCCATATTTAATATTAAAATAAAAAACAAAATTATTAAAATTATGGCAAATACTATTAAAATTAAGTTTAATATTATTAATTTTGTATATATGAATAACTATAAATTTATTATCCAGAGGTATAATAATTTTATACTATCTATTATTAATATTATAAATAAAGATATAATAATTAATTATATCCTAAAATTATTTATATCTATTAAAAATATTAATTTCAAATCCCTAATTTTTATTATTAAGAATATAAGATATAATATAATATTTAAAAAGCCCTTTTAGATATAATTTTATATAATTATATATACTAACTCTAATACCAGCACTAATATTATAATTTTTAATAATAAAAATATTTAATTAAAGATATATATATTAATAATGTATACTAGAGATATATACCCTACTTAAATTCCTATTAATAAAAAAAAAACCAAATATTAGACTAATATATTAAAAATATACAAGAATTCGGGGGAAGAATAAATCTTTAAAACAATAGGAAACTTAAAGATCTAAACAAATTATACCTATACAAAAATATAAGAAATATACTAAATATTAATACTACACTACCTTATATACTACTTATTATATTAACACCTATTTTTATTATAATTATTATTATTAGTTAGGGATACATACCTATTATTAAAAACCCATTTTATTTATTATATTTATTTTTATATACTGTAAAGTAAGGTTTTGTATATCATTTGTTAAAACCTTATTTTATGCAAACTGTTAAGTTGCAATTATTCATCTAACAACTAGAATTATCTTATATATCTCTAAATTTATAACATTCTTCTTATAATTAGTAGAGGTATAATAAAGCCATGCTCCAAATCTAAACCATATATAAAAGAAAAACTAATAAGGTTAACCTTATTAATTTGTTTATACCTTTAGTATACCCCTCTACCCCTACCATCACTCACAGCAACCCTAAGTAACACAAAAAAAAAATAATAGAGGAAGTATACTAAATAGAAGCATACCATCAGTGGATTACATTTAAATTTAGTAACATTTGTAAAAATAATTGATTAATATTAAAACAATTATCTATTTTTAAGATAGATATTGATTTTATATCTGTAAAATATAAAATATTTAAGATTATACTATATAATAAAGAATTAGTGTTATTCTAAGATTTTATAAAAATAGATTACCTTAATTTTACTATATATTCTACTATTATCATAAAAACAATATTTTATATAATATGGTAAGTATTTATTATTTATATACTATATCAACTCTAAGATAAAGTTAATATTATAATTTAGGATTATATTAACAAAGGAGTTTTTAAGTTATATTTAAGATTATACCACAATCCTTAATTTATAATAAAAAGGAAGGATGATAATTATTGTATAGTACTTGCCGTAATACACATCAATACAATTACTGTTAAAAATGCAAACATACCTCTAAATAATAATTAGTTTTCAAAGTTATTTGTAGGAATGTTTTATGTAAACTTGTTTAACCTATTTTCTAACTATAATTAAATTCTATTAAACAAGGTATCCTAGGATATTATAGTAATTATAATACCCCTTAGATTATTTTATTAAATAATAGTAGTTTAAAAAATAACTAACTCTATAACAGTTTTTTAATATATAATAATAATAATATTTATAAATATTTTTAAATATAAAACATTATTTATAAATGACCTTAATATATTCAATCCACGAAGCACCTATAATAATAAAGAAATAATATTAGGTATATATTAATACATATTAAAAACATTAACAAATCTAGATAAAATATTTATTAAATTAAAATAAATAGGATTGATAATATCTACTACCAAATCTAATTTTCTAACTAATAATATTTTTATTACCAGATATATATATATACTTAAAGAATATAATCCTAATATAAATAAAATAACTAAAATTTTGGACTAGCTTATATATAATAATATAATAAAAATTAAACTATTTCTAAAATTATATATATATTACTGCCTATAAATTAAGTTATTTGCAATTATAACTATACTACTCTATTTTTTTATAAAAAAAGAATAATTATAGTAATAGAAGAATAAGTAAAATATTACTATATACAAGTTTTAGGAATATTTAATATTGCTATTTATCTTAAAAATTATAAATACCAGCCTATCAGCTGGCTGTATCATATTTAGTATAGATATTTTATTATATGGATGGGATGTAGTCTTATCCTAAATATTTAATAATCGCAAATATCCTATACATTATAAAAATAATATTTTTAATAATATAGAAAAGAAATATAATATTATTAAACATAAATGCAGGAGATTATTAAAAGTATTAAAGAAGTTTTACTTCTGGCTATATGGTATTTTTTTTATTATTAAAATTAATGTTAATACTTTAATAATTTAATTTAATATATTTATAATTGATTTACCTGGAATATTAGTTACCCACTAGCTTACCTGGATATACTTATTTAATTTTGAGGTTAAGCATATACTTGGAAAAAAGTATACTGCTATTAATAAATTATTTTGCTATTTTGTAACTATAGAAGAAATATCCTAAGCTAAATAAAAAAAAGATTTTAATAATTATATAAATATTTAATTTAATATTATAAATATAGAAGAGCTAATTGCTCAAATCCTAGAAAAATATTAAATAGAATAGACAGATATCTATATATATCTTTATATAATACAAAAATTAGAAGATATGCTATGATATCAATATTATATAATAAAAAGAAAAGCTATTAAATTTATTATCCTAAATAAAATTCTATGGTGATGAGAGAAAGGTGGTTAAAACTTATACCATTGAGTTATAAGCAAAAAGGATGAAAAAGTTAAAATATTGATTAAATTTTATAAAAGTTATAACTATAGAGGTATAAAGGTAATCTATCACAAGATAACTAATAAATACTACTGGAGAGATTTTTATAAAAATATTATCTACTATATTTATTATATAATAAATATTAGTGTTGTGCTGATAATGTGCAGAAAATAATATTTATATTAATATTAATAAATAAAATAAAATTATAGTAAAAAATAAGCCTAAATATTATGTATATGCTATCTTTTTTTTAAAAAGAATTACTTAGTCCATGCCTACTACTACCTAACTAATTGGTTAAAAACCAAAAACTTAATTAAAATAAATTCTAAAATAATATCTAAATTTTTAATAAAAAATATTTTCTCTAGGCATGGATATATAAAAGAAATAGTATTTGATGGAAGATTAAAAAATTTTGGTGTTTTTACTAAATTTTTGTGAATATATAATATTAAAGATAGGTATATATTTACATACCATACTTAATTAAATGGTATGATTAAATAAGGATATAAAGAGATTATAGATGGTTTAGTTAAGAGATGTGATAGAAAGATGGTTGACTGGATGTGCTATCTATATTTTATTTTATGGGTAAACTGGATTATAGCTTATAATATTACTGGTTTAAGCCTATATTATTTGTTATATGATATGGAATCTTTACTATCTATTAATTTGATTATATTAACCTAATATATGTTATTTTGGGAAAATATATATACTTATAACAAATTATTAATTATAAGAATGTAATATCTAGAAAAATAAAATAAAGATTTAAAGAAAGTATTTTTATAATTTTGCCACCTCTTTCTCTTTCTGGTAGATGAGTTGATTGCGAATTCGGGGCCATTCCTTCGCATCCTTGATAGACTATAACGTAAAAGGATTAGCTCGTGGATCCGAAGGTACTTTGTTAGAAATACGATTTAACCCTTTTCATTGGCTTGACATGTGCATCTAAAGCAAACGAACAAAGCGCTAAGGTGTAGTAGTGCGTCTGAACCAGTGCAAGGCACAGGAAAGAACCAGCACCAGCACATAACACGGCATGACACGATGTCAGTTTGACTTGCACCACGTAAATTAGAAATCGATCGTTGCCTGAATTTTTCAAGATGTTGCAAGCTATGAGCCTTTTAATTATAACCGCCAAGCCTGTGTCTGCCTTGCACGTTAGTAGCAAGTATCGAATTTAATTTTCCGGTTAGTAGCTACACTAGCCGGCGAGGGGAGACTCTGAATCCAGCTGAGCTCTTAACCTTTGAGGATACTCGTAACTCCATTTCAATATATATACAAAGCAAGTGTATTAGTTATAAAAAATTCATTCTCTAAGCAAGTCGTTATACTTCCACTTGAATCTCTCTAGCTACTTGGCATGTTTGCTAATATAATTTGATTTTTCTTGATCATTTTTCTTTGTTCCACATTCCTGTTCCACAAACTGTTATAATATATATAGGAAAGGATCGCTAATTGATTTACCTCCAGAACTCAGACACATAGTATTTTTAGATACTGAAGTCTATATTAAATACTTAATACTGATTGCAATTGGCTGGTAATAACTTCAGTAATATCATAGATAATAGTATTGGTAACTATTTCTGTATAAATCGAGGCTGTAATGATTGTGGTTGTGATGCTACTCGTGATTAGTCTAAACAATAGGACCAGATACTAACGTTTGCTCTGCATTGAGAATGAGTAGCATGGTGCAAACACCCAAGAATTTAGCATCGGGCGAGAGAATTGTGCTGTGTCAGGAGAGGCAGCGCAAGGCAGAAGTTGAACTGTTGAAGTTCCGCCGCAGAACTGCGCAATTTTGTATAAACCCAAGGTTCGTAAAACCAAGACTTAGTTGCAAGATCAACGAGCAAACGTGCTAGCTGTGTAACTTCATCCTTCCTTCCATTCGAATATTTTTCTGTGGCCACCATCGCTAATGCAACTATGTTGATATTACCCTGTTGTGAGGTTGGTGACCTGTGGTGAGAACGCGCGGCACAGTCTTATAGTGTTGCAGCCTTCGGCCGCAACCAACAGTTCTAGTTACAAGACTGTGCGCAGCAGTGCACTTATCGATTGGCAATGCGCCAAGACTCTGGGGAGCTTGGCCAGAACCAGATGATTGCAACTTGCTGGCGAAACTAGTGTGGAGCGATATAGCTGTGCCGGTGAAATGGGGAGTGCAAAATCAGACTGGGGCGTAACTAAATGAAATACAGATTGGTACATTATATGTGTAGCGATCCTTCACGCAAACTATTTTGAAGGCTGCCTAACCGCTCCAGTGTGTGTCATGTCGCAGGTGTCGCTTATTCACATAGTTACTTCTCTATAATATTTGAACGTACAGCTTTAAGTTTCTAGCAACATTTAAACAGCTGTTGGCTTTTTCACTTTGTATTGTCCCATAACTTTCCGCTCTTTATTCTAGCGGACAATCTATTCAATCCTCTTTACCAATCTCATCAATTCTCTTTTCTTAACCACAATCCAAATATCCCAAGCAACCATGCCATGTATAGCGCAGCCAACCAAAGAGGAAGACGACTACCTAGAGCGAAGAATGCTCTCAATTGGGCATAGAGGTATATTTTTTGGATCATTTTGCCTATACTATCTTAACCCAAGCACTAATGGCAACACTGCCTCCGAGATCACCAATCCACCTAACACCACCAACCAAGGGGAAGATTACCGGAGGCCAGGATTTAACTTAGGCTTTGGCACGAGCTAGTTATCTGGTCTCGATCTTCATCATTTTCAAAATATTCCTTCTCAAGTTGTCAAGAAACACCATCTTATTATCTTGGGCGCAAGATATAGACCCTTCCAGCTATTGTTATAGAACAGGTTCGAAAGACCATTTTTCACAGCATTAAACATAACTTCGTTCTTCCCATTAACTACAATATGTGTCACATCTAATGACCTCGCTGGGGTCTAGCACATCTAGAAAACGTAATCGTAGTTTTTGTTAGCAATATTTTTGGTGTGTTCTCCGAACCTGGGTTTTGAAGACCGACAGCTGAGGTTAGAATCCTAGCTAATGTTCTATCGAACACTCGCTCGCGGTCAGGTACTGCGGCTGGAAGTCCGGCTGGAAGATTTCGGCATAACAATACGTAAATTATTAGCTATGATGAGTGTTGACGGGTGGCCTTTGCCCAAGGCCTTCTCACAGCCAGCAAGTGCTCGCTCGTACCACTGCATGGCCTCGTCGTATTTGCCTTGGTTGGAGAAGACTAAAGCGATGTCGTGAACTGTTTCGAGTGTATCCGGGTGGTCTTTGCCCAAGGCCTTCTCTCTGCCAGCAAGAGCTCGCTCGTACTACTGCATGGCCTCGTCGTATTTGCCTTGGTTGGAGAAGACTCTGGCGACGTTATTGACTGTGTCAAGTGTTGACAGGTGGTCTTTGCCCAAGGCTTTCTCTCTGCCAGTAAGAGCTCGCTTATACCACTGCATGGCCTCGTCGTATTTGCCTTAGTTAGAGAAGTCTCCGGTGATATTATAAACTATTTCGAGTGTATCCAGGTGGTTTTTGCCTAAAGCCTTCTCTTTGCCAGCAAGGGTTTGTTTGTACTACTGCATGGCTTTGTCGTATTTGCCTTAGTTGGAAAAGATTCTGGCGATGTTGTTGACTATGCTGAGTATTGACAGGTGGTTTTTACCCAAGGCTTTCTTATAGCCAGCATGTACTTGCTTGAACTACTACAAGGCCTTGTTGTATTTGCCTTGGTTGGAAAAGACTCTGGCGATATTATTAACTGTTTCGAGTGTATCCAGGTGGTCTTTGCCCAAAGCCTTCTCACAGCCAGCAAGGGCTTGCTTATACCACTACGTGGCCTTGTTGTATTTACCTTAGTTGGAGAAGATTAAAGCAATGTTGTGGATTGTGCTGAGTATTAACGGATGGTCTTTGCCCAAGGTCTTCTTTTTGCCAGCAAGGGCTCACTTGCACTACTACATAGCCTCATCATATTTGCCTTAGTTAAAAAAGACTTTGGCGATGTTGTTAACTGTGTTGAGTATTAATGGGTGGCCTTTGCCCAAGGCTTTCTCATAGCTAGCAAATGCTTGTTCATACCACTGCATGGCCTTGTTGTATTTACCTTAGTTAAAGAAGACTAAAGCAATGTTGTGGACTATGCCGAGTATTAATGGGTGATCTTTGCCCAAGGCCTTCTCACAGCCAGCAAGAGCTCACTTATACCACTGCAAGGCCTCATTAAAGAAGATTAAAACGATGTTGAGGACATAAACAAGTAAGGTTCAACTTTCGGACCCCTGCTCCTCCTGCAGAAGAAATCTGAAGAAGCTAGGTTTTGAATATCGATGAAGATAGCCCAGATGAGATACAATCCTTTTCTTTTTTCAAACTTCTTACACATTACTCTCTTGTAATATTTTTTCCTTTTAGTTGGCTTTTCTAATAATCACCACAACATACCTTATAACTTATAATCATTCTAATTACTCTTGACTTTCTCTTGCCCAAGATTAAAAAACAGAGTAAACAGAGAATACTCCAAAATATATTATCTTGATTAATAAATATGATGTAAAAAATAGAACCCTCTCCTTAACTTTATCAATTGTTAGTATGTATAATTATAGAATTAATAATAAAACTATTTACTTTTAATCTTGTCCAACTGTTCATCCTCCCATAGATTCTCAAAAATTTCCTTAGGGTTAAGATATGAGCATACGAGCAATAGTAATGCTACTTCTCTGTTCTGTTTCTCAACACACAAGAACGATATCTCCCAAGTTGTGGTGGTTGTATTGTTTTGGTAATCCCATCTGAATCTTGGTTTTTTTAATTACAAGGTTATAAAAGCTTTGTTGTAATATAATATATACTCTTTTAGTGGGACTTTTGTTTTACATATATAACAATCCGTATAACTGATTACAAAAGGCATAAAACCCAACTTTTTGACAACCATAATTACCTTATTTTGAGGGACTGTGTGATTATTAATTAGCTACTTGTTTGTATGCAGTATCAATTACCACTATACCTCCTGGAATATCTAATAAATAAGCCAAATTTAATAGGAGTATAACTGCATTTTCTTTATCTAATCCTTCCAAACCCTCTTCTTCTGCTCTATATGAAAAATCTAGTTTATGGTTTATAATAAAGATAACATTGTTACCTTAATTTAGAAAATATTCTTATAGATCAAAAGTCTCCAGGTCGTCCATATTGTTAAAAATTAACAGCCACTTATTATTGCTAGGCAGCTGCAGCCAGCAGAATAGGGCTGATTGGATATTATCCACCGTCTCGGAATCAGTGCTGACTCTACCTTTGGTATCAACTAAGCCTGGTATACCGAGTTTAGAACCAATTGCTTCGTAATCTAGGGCAGACTCGGGCTACATTATCTTTACTTGCTCTTTGACGATGCGTTGCATAATATCAATAAATGAGGTGCGGATGGTATCTTCGCTTGCTGCGGACACCCAGAAAACAGCCGTGTAGTCATTATAGTGTCGATAGGCGTACTCGAGAGCGATTTGCGTTTTACCCATCCCGCCGCTGCCTATGAGTGCGAATATGCGCGGCACGTCCGCAGGTCCTAGTTCGGCGAAGTATTTATAGATTTTTCTCAGTACTTCCGCCCTACCAACGAAAATACGGTTCCGAGGAAAAGGCATACGAAACGGAATAACAACGTTGATCTCTTTGATCCTCTCTCGCTCTACACAAGATGCATTAGCTCGAGCGTCCTCTGAAATTAATGGCATTGGGAGATACACTTACTGTGAGTTACCGAATTCTTTGCTAAACCTTCCTTCTCCACGTCGCTTGGTTGAACATATCCTATAAGCTCTTTCGCGAAAGCTGCAGCTGCAGCTGCAGCGTGCTCCTGCCAATCTTCATTTTTGTGCGAGTCTGCGTAATCGCAGATGCCTCGGATAACCATGCAAGGCAAACTCTGTAAAAGGCCTGCGGCTTCCATTTCTATACATAGGATATCACTAAAGCATTTCTTTAGCTTATCTCTCAATGCCGCGTCTTTGACATCTTGGTTTCCGGATATGATCAATCCGGAATGTATTTCCATTTGTCTCGGTCTTCGTTTTACGATCATGGTTCTATCGCACCATCGGCAGCCATCGGCTACCTCATCTGCGCTATTCTCTTCCTCTTCCTCTTCATATTCCTCATCTTTATCCTCTTCTGGCTTGTCGGCATCTTTCCTACTAACATGTTTGTAATATGCTTTGAACAGGATATCTTGGTGCGAGTCTGATTTGAAGTATTTGGCTGGCAATTCGGAATACTTGGTTTTCATCTCCTGTAGGTATTTGGGGATCTTGGAACCCGAGAGTTCGTTTTCACTCCTCAATTTTGATAACGCGGTCAGCAACAAATCTGGCGGGTTGTTCAGTGCCCCAACTTGTTGGACTTCTTGTATTACCGCTTCAACATCCCACCAAACCACACCAGGAAATTTAGGCATTGGAATGCTGACCACCACATCACCAAGCCTAACTTTTGACAGAATCCCGCTCCCAATCCCAACCATAAGAACGAATCTTACGGATGGAAATGTGTTCACCATCTGGATAGCAACAGCTGCCGCTGGAATACTACCCATTTTGCCCTTGGGCAGACACACCACTATGATGTTATAGCCCTTGATAAAGCCCAAAGTGTAGACGTTGTTGTTTCTTGGCGGTTTGGGGAGATCCGGATGCCTTTGGTCCAACATTACAGTTGCAGCGGTCTGTTCTTTCGAAAGTGCACAAACCTACCCGATGGTGTAATCATTATGAGTTTTAGACTCAGCAGCCATGGTACTAGTCAAAAGAATAAGACAATAATTGATAATCAGCAACTGATAAGCCTGTTTGAATAAAACATCTCTTGAATTACTCAGTGATGCATGTATTATTTGTGCACCAATCTTTAATTTGGCTCAGGCACAGCCATACCTAGTTCGCATTTTAGTAAGCTGAATTTGGCAGGTTGTCGCATGTATAAAATTCTTGCTTGATTTCTTGGATATTTGGTAGGAGACTGCTTGGTTTTAGTGCTAATTTAATATCGAACTAATTACGAAATAAAAATGGGTCACTATTATTCTATATTGCTACAATGCCAGACAAACTTGAAAAATGTTTTCCGTAGTTTAAAGTAACCTATAATAAAGGCTGGTGTGAACGAGCGCTCGTCAGCTTGGAGAAACTTCTAGGCATACACCATCTGTCTACACTTGCTACGATGCATACTAGGCTGATATCCTCAAGAGCCAGGAAAAACAGGAGGATTCCATGCAATGGTTTGAACGAGCACTTGCTGGCTTTAAGAAGGCTTTGGGCAAAGACCATCTATGGACAGTCGAGACAGCCAACGGCATCGCTGACATCCTTGGGAACCCGGGTAAAAACGAATCGAGGTGAGGCATGCTAATTTAAGTGAACAAAATGATATCGGCCGTTCTGAAGGGTCAATTTATCACAGACCCTCAATCTGGAAAAAACAACTCTCTACCAAGAACTCCCAGTTCTGCCGCATCTTGCCACACTTTATATTACATTTAAAGTTTATATCACCAAGTCGTACCTACCTGTTCTAGTACTCTTCCTGTTTTAACATAAATCATATGCCTGGGTGATATGGTTGAAAGGCTTAGCGCGTTGACTACCCTCTTGTATGAAGCATCATCATGTATTTAAGACACTTGCTACTCTTGACAGATGAGGATCTAGCCCTGAACCTCATCGGTCAACTTATCAAACAATATAGACTATTAGTCCACACTCCTACTTATTGCTGTTGCACTCTTTATTATACAACCCTAATTACCTCACAACATATACACCCCTATTCTGAGACCTAGGTACTTGGAGTTGAGAAACAGAAGTTTAGTGAAGCTTGCTGCCTTTGAAGATACCAGATATCTCTGGGGACAGATATAACAGGCACAACCCTCTGACTGTACAGAATGCTTTATCAGAGGGGGGAATGTGAAGAGGTTTGATTTATTCCTTTCAATTCTGCAGTCTACAATTAAATCCAGACTTATTTCATAGCTTGTGAAGTTTATATGTTATTGTAATGTTTACTAACAATTGCTAGTATCAATGATGTTAGACTTTAGTTTACGTAAATGCAAATTTGCTATATATTTCTTTATACTCTTAATTAGAGTGCAGTATCTATAGAACTGTTCCCAGATTCGGTGGTCGCCGTAGATGACGGTAGTTTCGTCGCTTCCTCTATCAACTTGAAGCTATGGGACTTGAGATTTGATACCAGCTGCATTTAGCTACAAAGAAAAGAATTATTAATAAAACAACTTAACAGAAAGCAACGACGAATACTCACAAAATGTATAGTAAAAAATAGTTTGGATGAAGAGAGGCGCCCACAGGAAACAGACATCACCTGACCAAACCCCCATTTATTATTCTCATAGTTTGAAGTAGCGATACTCTTCAGGATGCGTCTCTTAAGTTCCGCCATTTGATAATGGCGAATCCAAGTGACAACAGCCCCTAGAAAAACGGGTTTCAAGATTTTATTACCTGTCTAACATACTGAATAAACAGGAGAATTTCGGGAAACGTCAGGGAACAATCATCCAAAGAATAACATACATCCTTCTAATGGCTTGCTAAAAGAAGTATCCTTAACAAGATTCCTAATATTCCCGCCTTGATTTAAACTGAGCCCTAGCGGGATTGCATGATAAGCCGGACACTCATTCCATATCTCTTGAGTCGCAGCCAAAGACATATCCCCAGTTCGAAGTCCTTCAATGAAGCTCATATGGAAAGCGAAATCTACAACAATTTGCAAAAAAATAACCATAATCTGTCGCAAGTCAGGTTCCCTTGGAACACATATACCCATCGCGAGAGCGGTTGAGATCAATCCCAGAAATTGTATTGTCGTTAACAAGAGTAGGAATGAAATTTCGATCTGTAAAGCTCCTGTAGGCTGCTCCTTCGCCGAAAGGGAGGCCGGCAAAGCCGAGTTTTCGATTGATGTTCCGCAATTGGACTCTAGATTACATTAGCCTCTACCTCGGACGGCATCGGCGATATTTGGACGTCTTGCACATGGTTGATGTTTAGAGTTAAAGAGATAGATTGCTTCCATCTTTCAATGTTTTCGACAAGCCTGAGGACTTCAGGACCTGTAAAAGGCCATTTGGCGTGCATTTTAGAGACTCTGAGAAACTTGCGTTCCTTTCCCGAACCCAGCTTGTCCTTGAGACTTTGCAGTTCTGAACGGCAGCCCTTGAGCGCATTCTCCAACTCCCTAGATTCGGAGAGCTTTGGGCCATTTGGGCAGCGAACGAGCTCTTCTACGCGCTTGACCAGTTCCTCGACACTAGTAATCTCGGTTCAAAGCTCTTCGATACCCTGTTTGGCGTCGTTGACGTCCGAGTAGGTTTTCAGTAACCGCTGATCTTGAATCACCGCGATGACACGTGCCATCGCTGATAGTGGGTCCATGTCGTGTAGAGTTTAATTTCGGTGCTCTTTGCGAATCTTAACTCTAAGCGGTTTTTATGAAATGCGGAAATATCGCGCCCTCCCCGCCTTTGAATGCTCGATACTGGTTGTTCCGATCCGAAAGGCGGCGTTGCAAGCCCTATAAACGCTAATGTTTCCGATGCA
Organism: Dactylellina cionopaga; assembly: GCA_036971295.1. Classification (NCBI taxonomy): domain Eukaryota; kingdom Fungi; phylum Ascomycota; class Orbiliomycetes; order Orbiliales; family Orbiliaceae; genus Dactylellina; species Dactylellina cionopaga. The sequence goes on along the minus strand of JAJTTY010000023.1, from coordinate 71,203 downwards.
ACTCGACCACACGAGGCTGCACAAATCGAACAGACCGTGCGAGGCTGTGTTATAATACCACATTATCAATAAGATGTAGGATCCGGGAATTCTGCCTTACTCACAAGAGCACGAGGCTGGAAGTTTTATGGTATTTTCAAATCATCCCTAGCTTTCTTTATCTGCTCGGTGGTTTTTCCTCATCCTTTGCTCCAGTTTCACGTCGCAACATCATCGGACCGTGTCTACTGTTGAAATTTTGCGGTCGCACTTAGGATCATCGGCTTTGTATATTGTAACTCGACTCCATAACTCAAATGATAACTTCGGATGGATCGCCGATTCGATAGCGAGGATTACACCGTAGGTTGGATATGTGCCTTGCCTGTGGAGCTTGCAGCAGCAATCGCTACTCTGGACGAACATCACCAGCCGCTACTACAAGGTGAACAGGACGACAACAGATACAAGTTTGGTAGGGTGGGCTCGTGCAATATCATCATCGCGTGTCTTCCGTTCGGGGCATACGGCGTAACATCTGCGGCAAATGTTGTTACTCGGATGCTCCAGAGCTTCCCATCTATAAAAGCCGGGTTGATGGTGGGCATTGCTGGTGGAGCGCCGGTACTGCCGGAACATGACATCAGGTTGGGTGATGTGGTTGTGAGCGTGCCGGTACCAGGGTTCGGAGGTGTTCTGCAGTACGACTTTTATTAGATAATTAATATTTAATTAGTATAATAAATATTATTTATATTTATAAATTATTTAAATATTTTACCATTAATTTATTGTATATAATTCTAAATATATACACTCACTTTAAATATTATAATTATAAATAAACATATACACTAGACTATTAGTGTATACTGCTTATTTAAGAAAATAGGTGATAATTTTATTAAAGTTTTTATATAAATATTTAGCTAGGTTAAATTTTTTAATTTTTTAATTATAAACCCTAGTCTTAAAATTAAAATTGAATCTATTAACTATTTAGTCTATAGTTTTTTATAAAGTATAATTAAATAAAAAGGAAATTTTGTTAGTTAGTTAGAATCTATTATAGAAAAATATATTAATATTTTCTTTTAATATTCTATTTCTAATAAATTATTTTGTAAATATATAATTAATATAATTAATAAATAATTTATATAAATTAGATATTAAAGATTCCTTATAATCCAAATTTATAACCCTATTAATATCTGGGTAGATTTTTATATAGTCTTTCTGTGGATATCCATTATTTTTATTAATAGTTAAACTCTTTTACTCTTTAGTTTTCAGATATTGGGTTATTAGGGTTGTTGGCACATCAGCAAAAAGAAGTGTTGACCTCGCGGACCTCGGAGGCCAGGGAGGCCAGGAGGTCAACTTGCCTCTAGCGGACCTCGGAGGCAACACCTGACCTCGGAGGCCCGCGAGGTCACGTTCTGCGGCTGGTACCAGCTCCGGTGCGGCATACCTCACTTCTGAAATATTATAAAATTATATTATAAAATAAAAAATTTCCATTCTAAATACTATCTATCGATTTACTATTACATGCAGTCTAATCTATTGGCTACTACCAAATACCCAACATCACCCTACCGACGACTAAGAAGTCTATGAAGACTTTCTCCCTTACTTTTATAAATTAGCAACTGTTCAAGTAGTTCTCACACACCCCCTAAAGGTTTTATATATATATCTAGCGCGGCTTGTATTAGATGTTAGTGGTATTATAATAGTCCTTCACTGTTTCTATTAATAAAAGAAGTTCTAAAATTCTTAAAGATATCTATTAAACTTAAATTAGAAAATAAACTTTTAAAATTATAAACAAACAATAGACGTTTTACCTCAAATGCTAATAAACCTTATAATTATTTTTTTATTATATATATTAGATTTTTATTGCTTTAAAATTATCTAGAGGCATATAGTAGATTATAAAAGAATAATAAAGTTTAATTATTTAACCAAATTTAGGTATCTAACCCTTTTATTGTATCTTAAATTCTAATATTGTTTAATTAAAATATCAGTAATAGTTTTATGTGTGAATATAGTCTATAAACAGCTGTTAGCAGATGGTTGGTATTAGATTATTATTAATAGACAGGCTTACTTACCTTTTTATTAGGGATACAAAAATATAGATTATCTATAGAATCTAAAAGCATTTTAATGTATTAGGATTGAGATTCAACATCAAGGTTTATTAGATGGTAGGAAGCTGGTATAATATTACAAATGGCTTCTATTAGATACAAATGGTAATTTTTAATTAATTGATAAATTTATAAATATATTAATAATTATTAATATCTAAAAGTTAACTTAGAATATAATATACTAAATTAATAAGTATATATAATAGAGGTTTATTAAAAGAAGATATTAAACTCTAGTAATATAGCTCAATATTATTAATACTAGTGAATATTTTACCTATAAATTATTATTAAAAGATAATATCTTTATTTGATTTAAAAAAGCTAAAATTAAATTCTATTAAAATATCTTTAGTAGTTCATTATTAGTTATTAGTAAATACTATATATCTAATATTTATAATTTTTTTGATAAATATAATTAATATTTTAATTCTAATAGATCTTCCATTTATAATATTATTATGATTAAGTTTAATATTAAAAGGTTTGTATTTATACTTTAAACAACCTCTATTAAATATTAGAGGGGTTAGTAGAAATTTGGAAGTAATAGAAAGAAATTGGGAACTAAATTAGGAATCAATAAATTTATTATAATCTTTAATATTTTCAGGAAAGGATGGAGACTATAATGGAAACTATATCAGATATTAAGAATCCAACTCCAGCTACTACAAAAGTAGATTTTTATTAGAGCTGATGATCTCTTGTATCACAGTTGATATCAGACCTTTAATATTACAGGTAATTTTAAGGCTTAGATTTCTTTTTAAACGGCGAGGCATTATAAATAGTAGTATCAAATAGTTGTTTTATTGAAGTATGCAAAAAACAAAAGACGTCTATTATCAGACTATGTACATAATAAAGTTAACTTCAAGTTAAATAGTCCCTTTTCAAAAAAGGGGTAATTTGCCTAATATACCAAAATTTAAGTGTGGCAGCATAAGTGTGCCGCTGCCAACTTGGACAGTGCCAGTGAAGTTCAAAATATTCAGTTTGCCAGCGAATTTTTTGATGTGGTATGCCAAGCACAGGATGACCTCCGACGCCCATAGTCTGACCTCCCACAATCCCTGTCTGGCCTCGCAGCTCCATACATTGACCTCCTCAGAGCATTTTGTTTTTGCTGATGCAGATTATCTTCATCTAGTTGAAGTTGTTGTTTGGTAGTAGTATATTTATCTTTATGTTTTATTTTTTTATAATTTATTTAATAATCTTCTTATATATAATTAAGGGAATAGAATTGATATTGGTATAATCTTTAAAAATTTATTATAATAATATGGTAGATGATGAAAAGTAGTTAATATAATATAATTATAAAATTATTAATTAAATAATAATAAAAATAAAAATATTTAAAAGAAAAGATATTTTTTATTATAAATTAGAAGTTATATATTATTCTATAATAAGTAGTATCTAATGTTAAATATTCAATAGATTAGAAGAGGTTATTAAGATTTTAAGAATTAATTAGATAATTAATTAACTATTAATAGGTTTAAAATCTATATTATTTATATTATTTATATATAATAAAGATTAGAGTTAGTAATTATATTAATAGAAATAAATAGTAATTACCCTATATCTAATAATAGAACCTATATTTTAAAATTTATATAAGAATTCTTATATAATAGAAAATATAAGAAACTACTAAATTAATAGTTATAGATAATAAAATTTTTAAAAATATATAAAATTACCAGTATTTGATTTAGGTTTTATAAAAAACTTAAGATCTTACTAATTTTAAGAGAATAGAAACTTCTAAATCTAGTAAATATAAAAATTTATATATTTATTATAATATCACTTATCTTTTAAAAACATTATATTTCTTCTTTTAATCTTATAATATTATATTATTAATAATAAGTAAATAATTATTATTTTTTATTATATTAAAATCAGTTGTTAAAATTAAATTCTAAAGTAAGTAATAATATTTGTTTTATTATAAAAATCTTAAATATTAACTGACTATTATTATTTAATAAATATTATAAAATAGATTATTTAAAATAAATATTAATAATTATCATATATAATAATAAAAATATATTTATAATAGAAAATAGATTTAATAATTTTTCTCTTTTTTCTCTTTTCCTAAATTCCCTTAATTTTATTAAAAAATATTTTAATTTTGAAAATCAATAATAATTAAATAAATATTATAATATATTAAATATAAATTATTATTTTAATATTTATTAAAAATAAATAATAAGTTTATCCTTAATTTTATTAATATCCCTAATTCTTAAAAATCTACTAAAGATAATAAGTTAGTTTAAATAAAAAAATTTTAAATTAAATATTAATAATTTAATAATAGATATTACTAGTAGATCAAATTTTAAGTTTTTTAATAAAAATAATTCTAAGAAAAAAGATAGATTTAAAGATAAAGAAAAAACTTTAATAAGAAAAAAAAATTAATATTAATTTTATTTATATAATTAAAAATATTGAGGGTTTAGTATTATATTAATAAAATATTTTAATAATTACCCGTAGAATAAAAAAAAATATTAATAATAATAATGATTTTATTATTAAAAAAGTTAGAAAAAATAAAATTAATATAACAAATTAATTTCTATTTATCTAAATTAAATATTCTATATCAGCTAATATTTTACCAGTAATCTAAATTAACTTTTCTATAAAAATTATCAAAAATAAAGATAGTACAAATAGCCTTCAAAATGTTAATAAAATAATTATTAATAACTCATTTTAAATTTCCTATAGTAAAACTTATTTTTTAAATCTACTATTAGATACTAGAAATCTACTAATATTTTTTATATAACTAGTAATTTTTATAAAACAATTATTAATATGAAAATGGTTTTAAATTTTAATAATAAATTTCTTAATATTATATATACTTATTTTAAAAATAAAATTAAAGTAAAGATTATTTCTTATAGTAAGTTTTTAAATTGTTAGATATTAGCAATCTAAAAATATATATTAACAATTTTAAATAAACTAAATTTATTTAAAATAAATTAATAAGAATAAGAATTGTAAAATTTACAGAAAGTTATATATAAATATCCAAGTTATAAAAGGTATTAAAAAAGGTAAAGTAATTAATTTTCCACTAGATGGCTAAAATCTGAAAGTAATTTTTAACAGTCTTACTAATTATAAATATAATATCATAAACTATTATACTAAAAACTAGGATTTTATTAGCTGGCAGGATTTAAATATTAAGAATAAAAAAATATTGATTAAGAAGTTATATTCTTTATTCTAATTTATTTAAACTAAAGTAATGATTTTTTTAAATAAATAGAAAAATGAAAATTATTTACCATTAAATAATATAGATCTGGTGAAGTTTGTTTTTATTAAAATGAAGGATATTATATTTAATATTTTTAAAAAATAAAAGAAGGTTTTGAAAATTAGGGTTTGTGATGTAGTTTTTAAAGAATTAATAATATTTATAAATAGGTAGGTGAATGATTGCTGTAGTTAAATAAAAATTGTTAAAAAGATAATAAAAGATGTAGTTGTAGTTAGTAATTTGGTTTTTAGTAAAATTGATGTATATAAGTTATTAATACTATCTTATATTAGATATTAAGAATTATATTAATATTAATTTTTATTTATTCAATTATTAAAATTATTTAGGCTAATAATATAAAAAACTAGTATATTAATATTTTATTTTATCTTTTTTATTTAGATGATGTAGTAAATTTTATTTTAAATTGCTTACTTAACTAGTACCTATACTTTAATAAAAATAGAAATTATAATACTTTATTATACTATGATTGTTTGGTAAGTAATAATATCATAATAATAATAGATTTAGAATTTATTTGTTAAGTAATTAATGGAGGTTATTTAGATATTTACCAGTTTTTTATAGTTAATTATAAGGTAGTATTAAATACTTAAGGTTATTATCTTTGAATTATTTTGTTGATAGATAATGTTTTTATATTTTGGTTATTGGATTGTGTTGGTTTAGAGGGAATTGATGGTAGTGGGGTAGTTTTACTATTTGATGTTTATGTTATTATGTATTGAGATTTGTAGGGTAATAATTTGTTTTTTTTATTTTGTAGATAATGGAGGAATTTAATAGCGCTTTTATTAAATACTGGGAAGGTAGTAGTTTCTTTTAATAGTAAGATTGTGGTTTCTAGGTTCAGGTAAATATTTGGTAGAAAGGTTTTTAGACAGAAGATGTTTGGGAGTAGGTAAAAATATAGAAAATAGAGTTATTAATAATTCAAAGATGGTGAAAGTTTGGTAATAGATAGAAATTAGATTAGAAATAAAATAGATATATTATTATTATGAGATAAATAAATATAAATTATAATATTTATAAAAATAAATGAGATTTACTATTGTATGATTAATAGTTGTAATCTACTTGTTAATATTTATTGTTGATTATTAAATATTTTTTAACACATTTAGAGAATATTTTCAGGATGAGATTTTTTTAAATGTTGGAAGGTTCTAAAATAATATTTTAAACATTATTTTAAAAATTAATTATATATATATTTGGATGTTTTTAGTTATTGGTAATTATTCAATAAACACTGTCCAATAGAATAAAGTTGAGAATAAAATTATAAGATTTTTTGATATAATATGCTAAGTTTAATATATTTTAATAATTAATTTGCTAGTTATATATTTTTGTTTAGATGGTAGGGATTTAGCTTTGTTTGCTTATTAGACTGGTTTTCCAGCCCATTTAATTTTTGCTAATAAAAATTTTTATTTTTATTTTTAGCTTTATTAACTTATTTAATAAATATATAGCTATTTCTAATTTAATTATTTTTAATATCTAATATATTATTATCATTATTATTATTATTATTATTATTTTAATCTTAATTAATTAATTCTTCTTGGAATGTTATATTATTTTTCTATGAATATTAAGGTTTTTTATCTAAATTTGCTAGTTAATTGATATATAAGTTTTATAATAAATAATTTTTAAATAACTATTTTAAAAAAATATAAATAATTCTATTAAAAATATTTTGATGTAAATTAGTAAATTCTTAAATTAATAGAATATTCTGTATATATTAATCCATAGAAGTTTAGTAATTAATTATTAAAATTTTTATTTAAATTTTTAATAAATTTATTTAAATTTTTTTAATGATATATAGAAAAACTTTATAAAAAATATTAATAAAATTAAAAATAATATTAATATTTAAAAAATTATATTATTATTATTTGGAAAAGAAATTATAATATTTTTTATTTATATATATAATTTAAGAAAGCTATTTTTATTAGTATAATATATTAAAAAGATATATTAAATAGATGTTAATTTAATCTTTTAATATAAATAAAAAATTAAATAGTATATTTAATATTAAGAGATAATTGTTCTAAATATTACTAAACCATTATTTAATAAATAAATAATATATTTTAAAATAAATATTATAATAATATCTAATTTTTAAGTTCTAAAATTTATAAAAAGTTTTTTAAATAATAATAGAAGAAAAAAATATATAAAAATCTATTAAAATAATATTAACCATTTAATATATAATAAAAAAATATTTATAAAAAAATAATCTAATTATTATTTTTAAAATTAAAAATAATTTATAAAAGTAAATTAAAAATTTTTATTTTAAAGAGTAAACTTATTAATTAAATATAATATTGATACTCTAGATATACTAGAACTATAATAGAATAATAAACTAAAAATTATTATAAATAGATAAATTTAAGGCTTATTATTGTTAAATATAGTAAGAAGCTAACTCTACTTAACCAAATTATATCAAATATTACTAATTTCTAAATAATAATTGAATAAATTTGGGATTATAAAATTAAAATAAAGAATAAAACAAAAATTAAAAATATATTCTAAATTCTGGAAAAGAATTTAGTGGAATGTATATTAATTAAAAAAATAGAATTTAATAAAGAAATCTATTTTATTAATATAATTAAAATTATTATAGGTAGTTTGTGGGATTATATTAATTTAATTAAGGATAGGGATTTATATAAAAGTTTAAGTAATATTAATTTTAATTTAAATTTATTTTAAATAATAAATATATAAATGATTTTAAAAAAAATAATTTATATAATTTTAAAATTAGGAATATTATTTATAGAAATAAATAATTATTTACTAATTAAGATAAAATTATTAATTTAATAAAATTCCTTACTTATTTTAAATCTTAACTTTTATTAGTAAAAAAAAGTGTTGCTGTTTATGCTATTTAACATTATAATAGTTAAGATAATAATTAGTTGTTTTTGGTAATCTAAATAGTATACTAGGTTGTCTGACATCAGAATGGCAAATATATTTAATATAAAAAAGGGGTATCTAATATTAGTATAATATTAATACTAAATATCTCTTTTTATATAATTTAATAAATATAATTATTATAATAATTAATATAGTAATAATTTGGTATATCTATTAATAGATCTGGTAATGGATATGATAATGGATTTGGTAATGGATATGGCAATGATTCAGCACATCTATCAATGGATCTGGCAATGGATATGGCAACAGATATGGCAATAATTCAGCACATCTATCGATGGATCTGACAATAGATATGGCAATGGATATGGCAATGATTCGGCGCATCTATCGATGGATCTGGCAATGGATATGGTAATGGATTTGTTAATGGATTTGTTAATAGATATGGTAATGATTTAGCACATCAATCAATGGATCTGGCAATGGTGTATTAATATAATTAGCAATGGATATGGCAATAGATATGGCAATAGATATAGCAATAAATATAGCAATGGATATGACAATGGATATAGCAATGGATTTAGCGGTGATAATGGTGGTAATGGTGGTAATGGTGGTGGATGTAAGAATCAAAATCAAAATCAAAATTATCAAATAAAATAACTTTAATTTATTATAATAATAAAAATATATATTAATAAATTAAAATAATCCATCACATATATATAATAAAATTAATTTAAAAACTAATATCCGAGCACTTTTATATTATTTTTTAAAAGGGTTTGTGTATATATTATCTAAAAAAATTACTTATTGTTTTAGAGTAGTCATTCTACATCTTACTCTAATAAACAGCTGTCCCTAGCACTAAATTTTTTGTTGATGTTGAAATTACTAATTTAATAGGATTTTTTATTTATTTTAAATCTTAGTTTTAATATTATTAATAGTAAAGATAATATAGATAATTATATAGATATATATAAATAAAAGGAAAGAAAAGGAAATTAGAACAAAAAAAATAAATATATATAATTTAATAAAGTTAATATAATATATATAGTTAATATAATAATTTTAATAATATATAGTATTAAAAAATATAAACTTATAATAAATTATTTTTTTAATTTTAAAATATTATTAATTAAAAGTTTATTTTACTAAAATACTAAATGCTTTAATTGAATAATAATTAATATAAATATTTATATAAGTTTTTATTAAATTTTATATGTTATAAGTTTTAATAGTTTAAGTTTTTTATTCTTTTATCTTTTATATTTTATTTAAAAACTATTTTATTAATAATCTATAAATTTTTAATAATATAATTTTAAAAGAAAACCCTTTTATTTTTTATTTTTTTATTAAATCTTGTTAAACTTTTTAGTATATTTATTATCTAAATAAATTAATATAAATATAGTAATAGATTGACTTTTTTTATTTTTATAATTTTACTTAAAGTTATATATTTATATTAAATTATTATATTTTTTAATATAAAATAAATAAACTTATATATTTATTAATTAATTAATTAGAAGTTTTACACCTTCTTTAAATACTTTAAACTTTTTAAATATTTTAGATTTTTTAGAAATTTGTTAATTATATACTTTAAAGTAAAAATTATTTTTTATATTTTATATAAAAATTATGGTAGTTAGGGTTAGAAGAATAGATTATTTTTATTAAAAAATTAGTATATAAAATTAATATTAAATTTTTAAAAAAGATTTTTAAATATAAAATTATATATTTAATAAAGAAAAATCAATTTTGTAAGAAACAAATTAATATTATCAAAAAAAGAAGCCACTATAGCTTCCTAATTTATTCAATTTATCACATATTTTTTATATAGTAAAGAATTTACCACTAGCATATTATTCTATACTATTAAAATAAATATAATATATAAAGTAATTTTAAAAATTAAAAATATTATAATTAATATATTAATAAGTATTTAGAGCTTTAAACAAAACTTTAAACTTCTTATTAATATTATTATAATAATAGAAATTAAAAAAAAGAAATAATTTATACCTTTTTTAAATATAAAAAGTTATATAATTAATAATAATATTAGAAGTACTATTTTAATTTATAAAAAAAAGATTAATAAAACCAAAAATAAGAAAAATATCCAAATTCAAAACAAAAAGCTTAAACATTTTTATATAAGATATTAATATTATAAAAAGCCTCAATAAATTAATTTTAATATAATTCTTATATAATAAAATTATTTAATATAATAATAATATTTATAATATAAAATTTAAATATATAAAAAAGAAATATATAATTAATTTTAGTTATTAAAGTTTAATTAAGTATTGTAAAAAATATTTTTTATTAATAAAAAACTTTAAGTAAAAGTTTATAGATTATAATATTAATAGTAATATAAAAAATACTTATATATTTATTTATATTATTATTAACAGAAAAGTTAAATCTATCCTAAAATTCTTAAAAATTAAAAATAAATATCTTATAATAGATAATATTATTAAAAAAGTTAAAAAATCTTTAAATAAGTATTACTTACTCTATATTATTATTTTAATTAAGAAAAAATATATAGAAATTTTAAATATAAATAATTTTAATTCACTTTCTATAATTCTAAGGTTTATAACTTATAAAAATAAGAAGTATTTGGTTAATAAAGAGTGTTTATTTATATCTATTTAATCAAACTTTCTATTATTTATATTTTTTAAAAAATAATGTATTTATTAAAGAGAAATTAAAAGAATTAATTATTATTTATTTTAATACTAAATCTCCTACCACATCCAGATTAAAAGATGATAATTAAAAAAATAATAATAAAAAAAAATAATAATTAGTTAAAAGAATAAAGAGTAAGAAAACCCTTAGAAAAAGATTTACTAATAAAAAAATTATAAAGGGTATTAAAATATTAAGCTATTTAAATAAAAGTAAAAATTTAAATTAAAATATTAATTAAAAGGAGGATTTATTTATTCTATTTTTTTATTATTTTTTAATTTTTTATTTAGAATATTATTTTTATATTTTATTTATTTGATTTATATTATTATTTTTTTATAAGTTAATATCTTTTTATTTTTATTTTTTTCTATAATTTTTATAATATTCTCAGATTCTTTAATATTAATTTATATTAATTTTAAAATATTTTCTTTTTTATTTATAATTTTTAATTTATTATATTCTTTTTCATATTTTGTAAATTTGTTATACAAAAGTATATATATTTATATATGTATTATATCATTTTTTTTAATATTAATAATTTTAGCCGGTAGATTATTTTTGATAAATATTTAAGTACAAAGCTGTATAATTTAATTAAAAAAATATTAATTATAATTTTAAGTAGTAATTTTTTCTTTTAATTTCTATAAAACCTGGTTATTTGATATTTAAATAAAATTATAAATTATTAAATTTTTAAAAAAAATATTTAAATATCTAATAATTAAATAAAATTTATTTTTTTAGATTTTTATTTAATAAGTGTTTTAGGTTTAAATAAGTTTTATATATTTTTTTTTGATAAATTTTATATAAATATATTATAATATTATAATATTATAATAATTTAAAAATTTAAAAGGCTTTTAATTTTTATAGTTTTTGAAAAGGTTGATTTATTTATTAGTTTTTTTTTTATAAAAATAAATTTACTATATTTTAATATAAATATTATAATTATATTATAAAAATAATATTTATTAATTTCTATTAGCTTTTTAAATATTTTTAATATTATATAAAAAAAATTTTAAATTTTAATTATGTATATAATTTTAATATTAAAATTAGTATAAATAAAATAAAAGAAATTATATATTTTAATTATTATAATAAAAAATTTCTAAATTATTATTATAGTATAAATAAAATAATCAATAAAAAGATAGAATATTTTATAAAAATATATATTAATAATTTTATATATTTTAAATTTATATTAATATAATTTATTATAAATATTTGCTAATTATATAAAATTAGGTCTGGGAATATGTATTTCTTTTTAAAAGTGCTATTTTTATATTTTTTTTTATGTTATATTTTTAGAATTAAGCTTTTGTATAACTTATATGATGTGTTTTTTAAATAAAAAATCTTTAATAAATTCTTTTATTTTAGAGATATATAAATTAAAATTATAATTTTTGGTAAAACCCCTTTTTAAAATAATTTTAATAATAAAGTAAACTTTATTTAATATTATTTCCTTATTATTTATAAATATTTTTAAAAAAATTTTATAATAATAATAAATAATTTTAAATTATTTTAATATAAATGAAAATTACTATCCTTTTTTTTAAAAAATTTAAAATATTATATTATTGTTTTTATTTTATACTTAAAGTTCTTTAATTTATTTTATAAATTTTTTATTATTATAATGATTTGGTATATATCTTTTCTAGTTTTTTTTTTATTTAATTTTCTTAGCTTTTTTAGGTTAATTTTTTAGTTTAATCCTTTATTCTTTAATATGATTGTGAAAGGTTGAATAAGAGGGGGTGGCTTTTATATCATAATTCTACTCCTATGTTAATTATTGATGAATGTTATTTATTAATTGATTTTGAATATAATAAATATTAATTATTACATCTTTAGCTTTATCAAGCTGATTATCTCTTTCACAAAGTATATAGATTCTAATTGAGAGAGGAAATATAATAAATCTGGGGCGGGGTAAAGGGTATAATTTTATAATTTTGGCGAATGTGTTATTTTACAATTTTCCAAAAACATAAATAAGCGATTTTTGATTTTGAACTACCTTATGTCCATTTGCGTTGCCATAGCAGATGATTCGAAACGGGTCAAACCCTTGCCCAGTCTCGCTTGCAGGATCGACAAACTCGCTAGCTCCCCAAATTGTCAAGGCTTGTTGAGGCACATTTTGCGTTGTACAGTTATATTGAAAAAATATGACAGAACCTCACACAAGCATCATTTTTAATTTGGAATATGAAATTTAAAATTTAAAATCAAATAAATCCAAGTCCAGCGAAATTGTATTTTTGCAATTTTTTGGGGGGTAGATATATGGGCAATTTGGGCGGGAAAAAGCCCCAAAAAAACTCTGCCTCAGTGACTATAAATTTATGACAGTTATATAAGATCGTATCTACATGGCACCAGAGCTCGGTAAGCTTGCCCTGATCGATTCCACAATATCTTCGATCGGATCGTTCCAATGCGTAAAAGCATATGCCTCCTCGCGGAAAACGCCATCCACAATTATAGGGTAGCCCGCAGATACTGCTGGCATGTACCGTATTTCGCTGTTGATTCCCTGCACCACTTGCTGGGCTATGCCGTCCTTTGTGACAAAGGCTTTCCCACTCGAATACTCAAATCCGAATCCAACCGTACCTATAACTTTAGCCTCTAGGGGCAGTTCTTTCAAATCATTTTTCTTACCGAGTAGGTCCTCTGGAAGAGATATTAAGATATCCAAATGTTGTTCCGCGCTGTGCATGCCGCCATTCTTAATATCCCACCCGACTCCACTCTTTGATCCGACTTTCCCCACCCAGCTGTCAAATCTTCCTGGAAGGGGCATGAGTCCGATTGAACTTTTTGCCCCATGTGTGTTAGAGTTTTATACTCAGAAACTCAGAATGGATAAAAACTGAATCAACGTACCATGATTCCAACCAAATTTTCATCGTGTCCAAGTCCTTTCGCTCTTCGACGGTGATTGATATCTCAAAGTAAAACCGCCCCGCCCGCGCACCAAAAGGTACGGGGTAGTCAGTAAGAGTGACGATTGGTTGCATGCACCAAAGGCCTTGAAACAAAACCATATGTTAATTGATGAAGTCTAAATTAGAAATAGAAGTCTCTTACCTGTTGCCGGGAGAACTCTCATGTTATTTTTCTGTAAACGTCCTTCGGATTGATGGGTGAAAAACTCAGATGGCTTTGGTAGAGAGTCGAGGAAAGTACTCTCCTGAAGTGGTGAGGGGAGTTTGACGTAACTTGCGATTAGCTCAAGAGCCTGGTGCCAGAGCATCTTCTCGGCTATATGTACAACTTTTATCATCATAGGGCCTTTGATTTCAGCAGGAGCGGCACATTTTAAGAAAGCCATCACCAAAGCTTCTCCTCCGTTTGGGGACTGGCTCTCAATGTCACCAGGCTCTTCTCTTTCGAGTAACTTTGGATCATACTCAAAGTCCTTAGGTTGCAAATTTGTAACCTTTTCTATACAATCGCTGACGAATTTACGTGAAATAGTGTAACGCCCTCGCCCCTTTTCTGCAATTTTCAGCAAAAAATAGAACTTGAGCCAATTTTCCGGACACCCAAAGCGTAGAATTGCACCAAATGGTATCCGCCGTCCATCGCCCTCCGCGCGGAATGATAACAGGGCTTGAAGCTCACTTTCTGTGAGATGCTCGAGTAGAGAATCAAGATGCTGGACAGGTTTCAGTACGGTGTTATCCCACTCCTTGGCTCGACCAACAATAGCGTGTAATATATTCCCCTGACACTTTAGGTCGACTATGCTCGAAAACATATATTCCTTGTCAACCCCGGAGCCGGAGTCATTACGGACATAAAGCTGGATGAATCTTTGGATAAAATCTGGGGACTGCTTTCGAACAATTTCACCAAACAGGTTGAATTTGTCGTCCGGTGGGACTTCGATTCCCTTACGATAAAAATATTCTAACAGAGCGACCTCTTCAGGCCTGGTGCGGCGGGCTAGCCAAGGAGAACTCAAGTCTTCACGGTCAAAGTAGTGCTGGGAGTAGTCCTCACTAGCTTCACGCTCCAAATCTTCGTCATCAAATCCTCGCTTTGGTATATAACTTTCAACGAATGCGAATAAAATGGATTTACCGTCGCGCCCCGCATTGGCAACGGTCGCGTCAAATTCCAATTGTAGCTTTGCACCATAGATATCCCCGTTTTCGATGGCGTGTAGCAGCGGTGTGCGGTCTCCTTTATCACGTCCATGGAGTAAGCTCGGGTCCGCCTCACAGATAAGATGGAACGTCTTGATATCGTTACTTGATAATTCCCCTTTGCGGTATTGTGCGAAGAAAAAATGCATTATACTTCGGTAACGGAGTGTGAGCTGGCTAATATTTATCCCAGCGTCACGTAAGACACAAAACAATATTGGATTTCGATACTGGGCTGCTAGAATTAGAGCCAGAAAAGCGGCCTTGTGCAAACAGCCGGTATCGTTGTAAAATTTCTCGCGGCTGGCACTTTTGTCGAGGATTTTCTTTATAATGTCGTAAAGAGGTCCGGAAGATTCCGGGTTGGTGCAAACTGCTTTCGAAAGGATGACGAGGGGCGTTTTCGAGCATTCGTGCTTCAAAAGTCCGCCATCGAGTCTAGCACCAAGGTCAATCAAGAACTCGATACAACCCCAAATATATTGGGCTCGCTCCGGGCTTTTGCACACTAGTTCGATTGTTGACATGAGTGGTGAAATCAATTCTTTCTCCTTCCCAGCGCGTTTGCGGCTCTCGAAAAGCACCTTTGCGACTCCGAGGTAGATTTCTCGATGACTGTCTGAATCCCCTTTTGCTAATCTGTCATCGGCAGCCATGGCGATAGCGGCACTGAAGGCTTCTGGCACATGTTTATCCGCACCATGTTGGGCAAGAAGTTTAACCGACTCGAGGAGGTCTTCTCGCCTCTCAGCATCGGCCAGCGATTGATAAAGCATCATGGTCATTGTCGTCAAACCGCCAAAGACTTGATCAGCCGAGGCGCCCCGGTCTAGAAGGTACTTAACGGTTTCGGGCTGATGTCGTGCGAGAATCAACGGTACATGTCCGATCTCATCCCGACCTATAGAATCACCAGAATCCAAGGTCCGTAGCAGTTCTGTTAACAAGTCGAGTCCCTGAGATAGCGCAAAATGGACAGGCGACTGACAAGAGCCGGCAGAGTATGCCTGATTCGGCTCGGCTCCTCCTATTAAGCGATTCTGTATGTTCCAGCGGTACCAATTTTGTGATTCCGTGAATTTAGCAAGTAAATTTTTGAAAACATTCCATCTGGGGTTGTTCGCAGGCTTTGAATCCCAATATTTCTGCAAGGCTTTCACGTGGTCGATCCAGTGTCCAATCTCGTACCGCTTATTGTAATCATTAACTTGCAGACTCTCGGATTTTTCAGCTTCTAGGCCTTGTCTGATTAAGTGAAGATGATTTGACTTTTGGTATTTCTCATTCCAATATTTCGCATGCTCTGGTGGTGGGCGCCACGGCAAATAACGCGCTTGGAAGCTCCTGCTAGTCAGTGCACGCACTATGCAAATTTTATTAGCAGTTCAATCTCTCATCTAGTCCTGTTTATACGTATGGCGAATCTTACAGGTATCCGATGCGATCGCTAAATGCGATTGCTCCTCACTCATTAGTTCGGCAAGCTCGTGGTATCCCCTGGGTACGCTATCGGCTGTATAGATATGTTAGCTATCATCATAAGATATATAGCAAAGAATATATAAATATTCCTTTGCTCAACAAGCAAAACCTATAGAAAAGAAAACCCAGGGCTTTCTACCCATTATTTCAAATTGAAATACCATCTCTCCTCCAAGAGAATTTGAAACTTGAGCTTTGGCTTTCTCCAGAAGCTTAGGTAATTTTGACCCGCCACGAACCCACTCCCTTACTGACAAATGAACGACTATAGGGTCGGTACCAGAGTTGAAGCTGAAAAAATCGTGGCCAGAATGACGCAAGTGCGATATGATTTCTCTGATTTCAGGGTCATCACTCGGCTCATAACTACTCAATTCTTTATCCGAAAGATTGGAGGTGGCTATTGGTGCAAGATCTGAGTCATCCTGACTGCCTTCCATCCAGTATACCTCCTTGAAATGCTCTGCAATCTCGATGGGAGTAACATCTGAGACACTCCAAACCACCCATTTAAGCGCAAATAAGATGAGCAGGCGCTCTTCAGCTGTTAGTAGGTCGAGTCTTTTGCGGTAAATCTCGCCTATGTCTGAGGGCAAGTCCCTGATTCTAGCTTCCATACTTTTCTTCGAGGGTTGTTGTAAATTTGCGATGACCATGGTTGCGTATGAGAAATCGCCATTCACCTTGCCTTGGATTATATCTGCTAGCTCTACCGCCTTATACTGCAAATTAGAGTCAAATTTTTGCTTAGTCTCAGTCTCATCACGCCTCTCCTTGAAGCTTCCAGCCCGCCGTTCAATTAAAGTTCTGAGTTTTATTTTCAGATAGTCATGTAATTCTGCAGCGTTACTTTCCTTTGTGAGCTCCACCACCTCAACGTATGGTATTTCGAGTTGAGGTAAAGTTTTGTCGCGGACCACCGCTATCAGGTTGTTCTCTTGAAAGTCGCTTTCGATGCTGCCCTCGTCGCGGGTGGAAACAAGTATCTTGATACCGGAGGAGCTGGAATACGCAAGCTTCCGAAGATGTCCAACAAAGTTGGTGGATTTTCGATCTTCGCACTCATCTAATGCATCCAGAACGATAAATATTTGGATTCCAAGCTCATCGGCGAGTTGGGCAATAACACTGCAGATTAACTCTGGAGTTTTAGTTTCTACCTTTTTTATGTCAAGGCTCGCTTTTATCTCCTCGTCAGTAGACCGCATTTCCGCCTCGATCCTCTGAATACTATTCTTTTCCAAAATTTTATTGACTACACCTATCCTGTCTGGGTCTTGCTTGGCTGAGATATTGATAAGGAGCTGTCTCAGAAGGCTCTCCAGTGCGCTCATACCGGATTGGAGCTCAGCGTCACCGAGTTTAAAAAAGAACCGCAGCAAAACTGGTTCTTGTTCCAGGCCATCCGTTCCTCCCATAGTAGAATCCAAGTCTTGCGATGCGGACAATAGAGTCATAGTTTTGCCGTGACCTCTCTTCGCCTTCAGGCAAAGTAATTTACTAGCGCTGTTGGACCAGGATTTCCATTCTTTATAGGCATCCAACTGTAGGAACCACGACTTCTCCATCCATGCACCGTCTTCCATTTTTTTATGAAAGAGCCCCTGTATTGTCTTTTCGTGCTCTAGGGATCTGCGGAAACAGTTCATGTACCGTTGAAAGGTTTCGAAAGTAAAAACATCCTTAGCAGATACTTTGATCTCGGAGAGCATGGCTTTAACATCTCCGATATCGAGAGAAACCGTAGTTATCGCCGTAGCGGTTTCCTTCGTGGTGGTTCTTATCTCATTAGCTGTGTCTTGTATTCGATCGATTTTAACTAGAAAGAACATTCCGGTATCAGCGAATATTTGGATTAGTTGTGGAATCTGACAACAAACCGTCAAGTCCCTGTAGAGCTGCGTTCAGCATGTTCTCAAAGCCCTGTAATTCACGCCTCACTATAATAAAGTTTTAACGTCGTATAAGCATAATCCCTCTCAAAACTCAAATTCTACACCGGATTTTCTCAGTCTGAAATCCCCGTACCTTCATCAGGCAAGTCTGTGAAGTGGCAAGCTGTTAGTGAGGATTTGGTTTCCAGCAGGGAAATAGATATTTGAGTATGGCTTACTCTTTACACCCTCCAGCACCTTTTCCTGGAATGCAATGGAGGTTGTGCTATTGAGTACTTGATACAACTGAAGTATCTCCTCAAACTTGGCTTTGAGATCACTAGTAAATGCTTCCTTGAGGCTATTCTTCAGCTTTGCACCCTTTTCTTTAGCCTTGTCCGTAGTTTCTTTCCCAAATTTCTTTGCCTTCTCTTTCGCATCTTTGTATCTCTCCTTGATACCACCACCACTACTAGCGGTCTTTAGTTGTGTCGACTCAGATTCCACGATTGCAATGGCTTCCGATATCTCATTGTTCTCTGCTGGATTTATTAGAATCGCGGTTGCTTGTTTCATAAAGCTAAGGTTAGACGAACCCTTATACCGCATAGGATCAATGTGATGCTGGATATGCCATGTGAAATCCAGAATACTACATATTAGTGCTGGCAGTTTTTGCAGAATATCCGATTCAAGCGCCGCCAAATTCCGTAGACTTTCGTTATCTTCGTCCGATTCTGATACTTGATATCTATTTTCGTAAAGCAAAGTAGCTAAGACAATTGTGACCAGCTTGTCAGAGGCTTCCGCAATCATCTGACAAGTGAGAATATCATCCGATACGATCTATTGCGTAAGTTGCACAGTAGCATTGGGTGATGCTCAGTAATGCCAAATATTAATATTGAAATGACGTAGATCTACCTGTAAAACCATTCCCACGCCACACCAAACAGCGGAAACACACTCTGGCGCACTCGAGAGTAGCACGTCTCCAATACTTTTTACAGAATCAAGTGTCTTCAGCAAGGTTCCGATTCCGCTTGCATTTCGAGTGGTGTATCTTGCTTCTACGTCTTCTTGGATTTCCTTGCACTTGTCGATAGTTTGCTGCAGCTCGTACGTGCCAGCGAAAAATTTTGCGACGAGGTTTGGGGCGACATTTTTCTTGTTGATATCGTTTTCGAAGAGTTGGCGACCTTGTCTCCAGCAAGCTGATGTTTCTAGTGTCAACTCATAGGTAGCTGGCATGTTGGTGGAAGTTTGTGACCCCGCCATTTCGAGCTAGAGCGCGGATATCTGGGGCACAATTGCCAAAAAGAGCTTGGACGACCAGAGTGGATTTAGATATATTCAACCTTACAATGAGAAGAAGCTTTTTGAGAGATAGAGACCTGACCATCAGATGATGGCCCATTGCTCGATTAGATTCAGCCGTAAATACACGAGGTAATCCTGCTTCATTTATGTGCTATCTGGCCTGTGGGGCCAGCCGTTGTGGTGTGCCAGGAGGGAAACATAAGAATCGCTAGCTCGGCTCGCCAAGCCCCGGCTTTGCCCGCCTGTATAAGGAGGGAAACATAAGAACCTCTACCGAGGCCCGCAAAAGCCCCAATTTTTTTGGAGTAAAAAATCAGATGTTTTGGCTTTTGTTTCGCGTTTTTCCGCGTTTTTGGTTTCGCATTTTCGGGTGCACGTTTCATGTTCCTACACATTCTTGCTGTTATGTCACAGAGTAAACCCTTTATATCACGTGATGCGGCGCATACCCGCATTGGAATACAAGGAATCCCGACCACGTGATAATGTTACAACACATGAAAAATCAACGATTCTAGTACCTTAGAGCTTCATGCTTGATTCATTTGACAAATTGACCACTGAAACAGTATTAACGACTATGAATAGGTTCTAAATAGTATTTATTTTAATATTGGATGTTTTGTATGTTCTTAATTAAGTTTCATTACCCAATGTGGGTATCATATTCAACGGCCTGCCTGTGAGCCGTAGACGACGAAGATGGTGTAGATTTATAGATAATACCTCGAGGCTGAGAGGCTAAGCGCAATCCTAAGAATCCAGAGACCACCACGGATAAAACTTAAAATATTTCGCAATAGTGTCCCTGGTCTACAATCGAGATCTTCCCATCTCGCTAATGCCGGACCGATTCTCTTTAGGTTCTGTCTTTTTCGCACCTCTCGCACACTAGCCTGTAGGTTCTTGGTATTCTCTTTCAATAATCTATCTTTGATCATAGATTTCTCCACTCCATGCTGTAGTTTTGCCGGTTTGTACCACAATCGAGGGGTAGTATTGATTGACGCCGCCAAATTTACAACGTCTTTAATACACGTTAGTATAAGCACTGTTAATAAAGTTCTCTCGTCACAGGGAAGCAATATAGGATCCAGTTTGCGAAGAACTCGGTTGGGAGAATATGGAATAAATCCGGAAGCTTTCCATGCTGCCGCAATATTCTTCTGTGTGAACGTTTCGACGTGTGCTTTCTGATAGATCTCCCAGAACTGAGTGCGTGACGTGGGAGTGGAGTGATCTAAATTTCTTGCAGCACAAATCCCATCACCAAACTCCTACTATTACTACTACTATACCCCAGGTGTCTCCCCAACTCTCATCGTCAATGTGATATACTCAGCGGGGGGGATATATTGTTCGGCGCGTTAAGGGAGCTTATGGATTTTAATTATAAGTTATAATTTGCTAAGAACCTGGCATCTCCAAACTCACCCTTTGCAGTGAAGTATTTGTGATAGTTGGTGAACAAGCACCGGTGACACCTAACCATTAGAACAACCAGAGTCAGGCGTCCCCAAGACGTCTAACTCCGGTTTCTCGCGCCACCATTGGACGGTCACTAAGCGAGAAAACCACACAAAAACAAAAAAACTGGAGTCGGACGTGTTTCAATTGGAACCAGACGTCTTTGTGTTGCGGGCATCGCGCGAGCACCCGCCCGGCCGCGAGATCGCTAACCACCGCCGCAACAGTTGCTGAAAACATGAGAAAAAACGATAGCAGGCTCACTAGAGACACCGCCTACCGGACGGGCCAAAATAAATCCATGCTTTCCTAAAGGGTCGTGTGAAACGCGCGCCCCAGGCTGCGCGTTATCTGGCCTGGTCGTACGGAGCACACCAAATTTGAACATGTGTTGAGGTGATGTTGGGTTTGGGTAGTAAGCGAGAAAACCACACCTAAAATTAGGCCTTGATTGAGGACCTGATCCCTTTCACAGTATATGAGAACAGAGAACCCTATATATGCTAGTTCCAGATGTTATTTTTATAATATTTCCATATTAGTCACGGAGTTCTGATACTAGTCAGGCCGATAATCTTAAACCATCCGATAACACACCTTGTGGTCTATCGGGCCGTCAGAGGCGGTCCCGACGCCTACCGTGTTGTAGATAGTTGGGTCGTCTCGTGACAATTATATACTTTAGACTATGGACCTTCTACTCGAAATTCAGACCGCGGTAGAACGATATACTACGGTATATATTATTAACATTTGTTGTATTTTTGCTAGTATTAAGACCTAGATCGGGGACCCGATCCCTTTCACACTATAAGCTCGAAAATCAGCGTATCTATCTCCCTTCAAGTAATCTACGACCAAGCTCGAGAGACCACGGCTTGACATTAAAAAATTCTAATATAATACTTTAAGCCCTATTTTAAGGGTTAATTATATATATATATTGAAATTTTTCTAGCTGTTGGTAGTTATTTAACAGACATTGTCCAGCTGGATGAAGCTGAGAACCACTGGCAGGTTATGAGATTTTTTGATATGGTATGTTAAGCTTAACATATTTTGGTAGCTGGCTCGCTAGCCATACATTTTCACTCAGATGGCAGGGGTCTGGCCTCGCTTGCCTACCAGACTGGCTCTACAGCCTGTTTGGTTTTTGCTGATGTATATGTAGGTCTCTAGTATATAAGTGATGTATAAATGTCTTAGAGATTTACTATCGTGGCGGCGGGAAACCCTATATTTATCAGGTAGCCTTACTTAGAAGGCATATTAATAAAATACTAAGATTCATCAGCAAAAAGTTTTGTGGTTCCAGAGGTCTATAAGCAAAAGAATTGCGGCCTATAAGCGAGCCACCTGAGGCCAGCCATATATTTTACCAGAGGCCACCACCAGACGGTGGGAGGCAGGCAGCGCTTGGCATACCCCATCAAAATCTTAAGACGCGCAACACCATGAAAACTACAGGGGTGGATACCATTGCAAATAAGCTGGAAATACGATTCTATTATTTAGTATGACGAGAGTATATAAGACGAAATTTAATAGAAAGACGCCTATACACCGTCGAACTAGAATGCATTGACCCGAGGGAGGATGGAGGGGGGCTTTCTGCTGGACAACACGACAGCTAGATTGCCTTCAACTAGAGTTCACACGTTCAGCCGTATCCACATATGCATGGCTCGATCTCCAGCTGACTAGAGAAATGTTTTTAGCATTTTTACAGCTTGCCTTCTAGTCCTGAATTTTTTCCCGTAATCCGTGTTTCTTCTCTGTGAGTGTAGAAATAAGGGTTGTGAGATTGCACCCATGCGATCTCAGCTGTTATCCTAAACCCGCGGCAGATGCCACGGTGGACCAGCCGATTGCTCTCGTATTTGTGCTCTCGACCTTTTCGAGGATAGCAAAAAGCTTTACCTACCAATCGTTCTAAAGTCTGCCAAAACACATTTGCCAGAGCTCGGTTTTCTCAACAATAATCAATCGAGTTTATTATTAGTCCTTAGAGCACTCAAAACAAAGAATATATATGTTTGAACAAAGAGGTAAGTTAGAATATTATTTCGAATCGTATTCCTATACGAATTAGAAGTCCATTATTACAAAAGAAGCCCTACAATTAGTGAAATGCAAGCAACTGATCGAGTTTCAATGGGTAACGCCAGAACACACAACGCCTTACTCGCCAGCCGGATTAAGTGGCTTGACATGTGAAATATTTGATAAATGTGGTATGATTTCGATTTCTGCACCAGAATTTGAGCCTTCATATTTAGTAATAAATCTGATAAAATCTTATTTATTTGATAATAGTCCTAAATAACCGTTCCAGACTCTTGATGGGGCAAACTATTTCTGTTACTTTAAAATATCGGGGGCAAGCATGAGAAAGCGGAGAACGAAAGCGAGCCGTCCCGCTGGATGAATCAACTACGGTATTTGACTAGATATAGTTAGCGCTCACACTCAGGTACCTTCAGCTCATCATCTTAACGTTACAATTACGGCTGAATGCACAGCACGTTGGGGTGGTGTTCTCAAGCCTTCAAGCCAGGCGCTATTGTAGGTATATATTTCATCAAACCATCCAATAACACCTCAACACAAAAAAACGAGGCGGTCTTGGCACATATTCCTGTGTGCGTAGAGTGTCTTTGCGGAGCAGGACTAGTGGTATAACAATATATGGTGCATGTAGCTAGGCATAGCTGATATTTTGATATTCCAGCTCAGAGGGCACTGGGGTTAGACGGGTCTGTTCTGTTTGTGTGAATCTCATCAGTATAAAAGAATCGATTTACCTCCCTTCGAGCTCTGAATATCTCTTCGAAATATCAAACTATCGGATCAGACTCATACTAGTTATTATATATCTCTTTATGTTAAATTTTTCATAATGGCTAGCGCAGTCACTTCTATCTTGGGAAAAGCTACCCCTCCTCAACTTCGCGTACGCAGGTCACTGCAGGAATTACAGAATGACTATGACAATGGTATTAAAGAACCATTGGAGAAACTCATCCGAGCGTTTCAAGGCATCCAGGCTCTTCCTCCGAGCGACCAAAACTCTTTTTTCGTTATAGCTGGCTATCACGGCGAGCCCTTCCGCGGCCCTGGCGCTGGGGGAACGACTCTTTCGTGGTGGGGGGGCTTTTGCCAGCATGGTTCAGTTCTGTTCCCCACTTGGCATCGAGCATACGTGCTTCGTCTTGAGAACGCACTTCGCTCCATCTCCGGATGCGAAGATGTCGTGATGCCTTTCTGGGACGAATGTCTCGTTGTTGAAAGCGAGCAGAAAGGAGACGTATCCAGCAGCATCCCGGTTATTCCTTCGGTGCTCACCCAGGTCACTTTCCCTCTAGACAACAAGGATATTCCGAACCCTTTGTATTCTTACACGCTCGCAAAAGCGATCGTCGACAAAGCGGGCGATGGTGATTATGGAAAGAGCCAGGGCTACACCACAGTGCGGTACCCCCTCTCAGGTCTCAGCGGCCCGCAAGATATAATCCAAACCCAAGATCACAACAACAACTATAAAGACCCAGTGAAAAATACGGAAATCCTCAACGGAAACGTCAAAGCTTGGCTAGAAGGTACCTACAAGATAACCCCGGATCCTACTGATCCTAACAAGGTAGCCACGTCTTACCCCGACACCTATTCGGTCCTCAGTAGGTTTAAACGTTGCCTGGATGCCCCGAGTTATAATATATTTTCGAACGTCAACTCTCAAGCATATTGGATCGATCAAGTTGGACAAGACGGCAACAAGGATTATTATGACTCATTGGAGAGCCCTCATAATGCCATCCACCTTTCCGTTGGTGGGTTCTATTCTGCTGGGAACTATGATGCTGATGCGATACTCGGTGCCAATGGAGACATGGGCGAGAATGATACTGCCGCTTTTGATCCTATATTCTTTTTCCACCATTGCTTCATCGATCATGTCTTTTGGCTCTGGCAGGTTAAGAATGGGCATGAAAAGGATTTTAAACTGGTCGAGGATTTCAATGATCCCGGGTTGATATCAAATGGTGTTGCGGGTGTTGCGCAGGGCGACGTTCTTACCCTCGAAACAAGATTGTGGCCTTTCCAGTACAATTCTTGTGAGGTGATCGATATTGAAGCGCTAGGGTATACCTACGGCCCAAGCTCCTTGACCCCTTATTCCATCCCAGAAGGGGGAAACGGTGGCTTGCAAGCACCGGAAATTAATAGACACTTATACGGTATGCTAAAAGTTGGAGGCCTGACAAGAGACACAATATCTGGTTCTTTCGTGGTCGAGACCTGGGCCGTCAAGGGTACGGGCTTGGGAACCAAAAACATACTCCTCCATAGTGAGCCAGTCCTGAGCCGATGGGGCATTCAAGGTTGTGTAAACTGTCAAAACCACCTGGAGTTGAAAGTATTTGCTCCTGTGCATAAGGGTGCATTGGGTGAAAACCCAGAGGAATGGACCTTCCGTTCAGTTGTGAGAAACCGTACCACAGCTAATGTTGCGAGGCCGACCTTGGCCCTTCATCCGCGCGGAAGTAAGAATATTTTGAAAATTACACACTAAGAACGAAAGTGTTCAATATTGGGATGGCGAAAACGTGGGAGAATCTGGGCTCATACTTGCAATTTTTTATTTTCTAAGTGTCGATTACTGCTTATTGCTATTTTATCAAATCAATTCTTCATTTGCCAATGCAGTTTTCTGGGCCTTGGTTGAACTAAAGGCCGTTTACTAGTGAAACAATGACGCTACCAGGTCCACCTCGCCTAGACATATCTACAAAACCGTACTAAAAATACTTCTTTCCTTCACTAAATATTTATTACAACCCTCAATGCTGCGCCTATATCAATTGTCAATAGAATTTTGATATGGTATTTTGCGTTGCAAAGGCTTGCATGGTTGATATGATAGCTATAAGGGATGTTGAACTGTGCGGATAGATATATAAGTTTAATAGAAATCACGAGACGTTGCTCGTGACCTTGAGGGCCATGAATTTGCGATATCTTCTTCCCCGTCACAGTATGATTTACAATAAAGAGGTCACTTCTACATTCAAGATTATGGTCATAGAAAAAGAATCAAAATAAACCGTTGCTATTTATACACGAGTAAAAAATAGCTAGGAACAAATAGCATGCAAAGATAAGGCGGATCTTGCACTCACAGCCAGAGTCAACATTGCCAACGGGCGGTGGCCTGCAACACCCCGCTGCCGCCACTATAAAGGGTGCCTCTACCTAGTTACAGCTGTGCCGCTAGAACCATTCGCAGTCATCCTCCTGTTCATAGCGAATATTACTCTATTTTCACCTTCTACAGTTTCAACCTCTACGAGGTTGCTGAATCTATTCAGCCTTGGATCATCAAAATCTGAGTCAGAGAGGCAAATGTTTTAGGTCAATTTTACAAACTCCCATTGATCCTGGGAACTTATTTTTCATGGACTGTTTAATGCCACTGAGGGCTAATTTGTAGCGTTTCTTATATATATCAGCAATAGCGGACCTATTCTAGTTATAAGGAGCATAAATATCGGCACCTTTTTGCAAAATATAAGTAGGTTTTTTAAGATCTCCGCTTCCTAAGGCGTTCCTTAGAGCTGTATAGCGCTTACCCCACTAGCCATTAATACTATGACCAACCTCCACACACATGTTCGTTAATATCAAAACCTTGTTTGATTAAGAACTTAAAGGCATTTAAATTAGAGTATGCTGCCTCGGGAACCGAATTTATTCCAAAATCTGTAGTTCAGGATGCTTAGGGAATCGCTGCTGCTTCACATGAGGAAAGAATAAAACTGGTCGAAGAAATATCTTTCCACGCGTAAGTTTGATATAAACTTTGTTAACTGTTTAAGAATTAGTCTAAATCTACTTCTGGACTACTATATTCTAAGGAAGAAAGAATTGGATTAGTGTGGTAAGGTTCGTGCCCCCCCCGCGGAGGGGGGCGCTATATTTGAAGGTGCCTCTATTATAGTGATTTATGGCCGTTGTGTGACACTACCGCCGTTGTCGTGTGCATTCCAGTATATAATACATATTTTGCGCATCATATAATCTTAAAACCAAGGACCATAATCCTTCTATATAAGACGAGACTTTCGTAGTTTTTAAGCCTGGATTTCGAACACGGTTCCTTTCACATTAGTAAAGCAACATCGAAAGCCTACTGGAGAATCTGTGAAACAATTCAAATCGGGATTTATCACGTTTTTAGTGTTGTCTTTGTCAATAAAACAGTAATTTCCAATATCAAATATCAATCTCGTGTGGAACAGGACTTGTTTCTGAAAATAGTGATATACGCTTTCCATCCCCTTTAAGTTCTCGGATTGTTAAAATAACCCATCTGTGCGGAAAAAGCTTTGGTTTTGTCTTTCTCGATTTGGGACCTAGATGAAGGTTAGCAAAACTCTGACGTATGATAGATGGGCTGCGTACTCTTTTCCTGCTAGGCTCTTCTCCGAGAGACAAATGTAACACAAACCCAGGTAACTAGTGCCCTCAAAATCACTGAATTTTCCGCATCCCCGACATACAATGCCATGCAAACGACCGACGCCCCCATAATCAAACTGCACACCGGGTTGATAGCGACCCATATTCACCCCGCATTGTATGCAGAATCGGCCCTCCCGGTTCACCGACAGTCCAGATGAGGATTTCCCCCTTTTACCTTTCATCATTGCATTAGAAAACCCGACTCCTTTTTTTATCTTCATGCAGAGATGGCAGGCGAAAAAGTCGCTTGGGAATGCTTGTTTGAGATTTTGAGGGCGTTCATTGGCGGGATTAAAGAATGGCCACAATTCTATCTCCAGTAAATCTGCAATTCCATAGCTGTCTGGTTGCCGAAGTGCGGTATATAGAGTTCGGCAAGTCCATCTTAATGCGAGAATTGATGGGTAACTTAAGTGCTCTGAGACACTAATGAGTAGCTCAGTCGGGAGGTCCAGGATGCCGATGGCCATGTTGCAGCCTCAACCGGAATGTCTGCCAATGTAAGGGATTGAGATTCTCAGCCCGTTACCAGACTTTGCGTCGTTATAGTGACGATACTGTTCGATCAGGACTTGACTTAAATAAGGCTCAGTTCTGATATCTCGGGAGTAATTAAAGGCGTTGGAAATGCCTCAACTCGTTTGGGTGACCAATCAGCTCTCCTCTGCGTACATCATATCACGGTTTATCGATGTTTAGCGCAGAACTAATCCTCATGAAAGGTGCGATACCCAGGCCGGGTGCTATCATGTGTATAATGCAATGCGTATAAACTCCATCAGGTTAACAGCAATCTGACCATTGAAACTTCTAATTTTGTGGTTTCTAGGGATATTAGCATTTGTTTGCATTAGCAAGTCTGAATCTAGGCTAGCACTGGTAAGTGGTGCGCTGCATAAATGATGCCTGATATTCCATCAGACACTCTCACGTGACTCTATATGAGACTGCCGCTATTGTCACGTGCAGCCCATTATATGATGTAGGTTTCGCGCATTAGTTATGTAACCAAGGAACCAAGCACCTTGGTCCCTCCATAAGACCACATTTTGTAGTCTTTAGAGCTAAGTTGCGAACTCGGTTCTTTTCACAATATATTTAAAGGAGGTGAAAAAAATATAATAAAATAAGCTATTGGAATTTATTAATGCGTAAAAATTAAATAGAAACAAATAAAAGCAAAAGCACAATTTGTTTTAGACTAATACCCGGCGCCGATTAATAAACTCCGACGAATGCTGTTACGTGCTCGCTCTCCCCCGGATGCTCGATAAGCCCTTAGGACGATCAGTTCTTTTGCTGCTCGCACCATTCAGAGATCTTTTTCTCTAGCTCCGGATAGAATAGCCACCTCCATTGCTCACCACTACCGCCATCCTCAACTTGGAAAATCTCACCAGCCTCGAGCTTCTTTTGTTCTTCAAGCGGCATTCTCAGATTGTTAAGTTTGGAAGTTAATTCCAATAGCTTGTCAATATGTTCTTGTCGCATATCTTGCCACCACCCGACAGCCTTAGCTATGGTAGTTTCTGTCAACTTTTTCGCCATCAACACAGCGAAGGAATATACATCTTCCAACGCCTAATTGGCTCCCTGGCCGGTTGTTAGGGGGATTACATGCGCAGCATTACCAAGTATAATAATTCGCCCTCCTGGAGAACTCCACTTTGGGAGTTTGGGTAGCGTATGGAACGCCCAGATGTAGATACTATCAGTATCAATATTTCGAATGATACTCTAAATGATGGATTATCTATATTCGATACCTTTTTCCAGGAATCCATACAAAAACTTTGGATCTTTGGCGAGCGCATCCCAGTCTTCCCGGGTTTAGGCCAGAAACAGCCGTTGTATACCTGCCATATATTCACTAGCGTCAAAATCCTGCGGTACCATTATAAAAGTACTATTCTTTCCGGGATACATAATAGGGCAATCTATTTTGTCTGTCTTGGAAATATTTAACAGACTGCGCTTGACCGCACCGCAAACGATAAGGATGCCAATGTACTGTGGGGCAATGTTAGGGTAAACTTGCTGTCAGACCTTGCTATATATGCTATTGGCGGTGATGAGCATATTATAATTAATCTTAGTTCCATCAGCTAGAGCAAATTTAACCCCTTTATTACTTTCTTTGATAATGTGGGAATACTTTATCTCATATTTAACATTAATACCTCGTTCATAGCACACCGCTTACAATTCCTTGATAAATACACTTCAATAGATATGTAGAGCATCATATTCGAATAATTTCTTAGAGCTTAAGAAGATATGATCGAAGATTTTGCCTTCCATATCTTTCATGGCGATGGCTTCGAAACTCCATCCCTTGGCACGGATGCGTTTGTAGATGCCTAATGTATCAAGGATGCAAAGAGAATTTGGTATAAGCATGATTGCTCCTGAGAAGCGTCCTTGTTCAGGAGCTTGTTTGTAGATGGTACAGGGGAAGTCCTGGGTATGGAGAGCGATTGCGAGGCCCAAACCGGCAATACCCCCTCCAATGATGGCGATTTCTGGCTTTGAGGAAGATTTATTTGAAGACATTATTATTGTAGTTATAATTGATATTAATTGGTAGGAAAATGAAGAACTAGAATAATATATTGATCAAGTTGATCGAGGTTTCAGTGAATAATAATGATAATTAATAGGCAAGCTATATTTTGACTGCTTGGAATAGAAAGCTGTGGTGGTGATTGTATGATTGATATTATTCCAATTGCTGGGCATTGCACTCATATTTATAATAGCACCTGGAAGTCAACAACCTGCAGGTCTTTCATTTTGAAGCTATTTTCGTACGGCTATACGGGCTCCAACATAAGTCCGACTCGATTTTACAGAAGATCTAAGCATTATTAATGCGTATCCATACCCATGTCCATGCCCATATATCTTCGTAATTCGTAAGCTGACCACAACACTGCCGATCGTGTTGATCTGGGCCAAGCTTTGCCAAGCCCAGACACAAGTACCGAACGCACGTCGCACAAGATTCGATATCCGAACGGGGATGATCGGAGTTCGGTTTAGCTCCGATCCTTGCTCCGACTCCACTCGCTCCTAATTTGAAGGGCGCGGCTCAGGTTAACCACCAACGGACCCACTGCCAGATAATACTTGAATACTTGAGCTACGTAGATGCTTTTGATCGCAAACAATAGCCTTCTACACTAGTGAGCTATTAAATGTCGATAAATCGATCATGCTGCTATATGGGAAATCTTTTAAAAAATACCCCGTCTAAGAGGGACCTCACAATATCAAATATAAGCTTCTGCCAATAATCCAACACCGTCTTTAACCGAAACGGTCTTTCCACAACCAGGATTTTTAAAAGCTACGTATTTCATCTAGTTTCGCAAGGACTACTAAAAAAAGAAATGATAGAAAATAAATACTATTGCGTTTCCACATCCATACAAAATCCCAACGACTGGTTTTGATCTGCGGATCCGGCAAAAACATGGTTTGCAGAAAAGAATCATCGTATTGTCCTGCCAGGGAATGGTATGGCCCCATCGGGACATACCCGTGTTGTCGAGTTGTTCCAGTCCATCCCGAAAAGAGTCCCATGCCAGGCCCAATTCCCAGGCGCCAATTGTTAAACAAGACTGATTGAATACAGTTCTTACCCAAAGTATGCATCGTTTTCTAGCATAGGACTAGCGAACAGGGAATAAAGCAATAAATGAACTAGACTAGGATCAAATTGACCTTATATATCGGCTTTTCTTACATGAACGGCGATTGTAACTACTTGTTTTATTCATTACTTTCATTGTTACGATAATCAAGCTTTGCTGGGCCGTCTTAGCTTATCTTGGCATCTGTCGTGAAATCACCTAATAGAGCTGAACTATCAGAGCTGAACTACCACGGCTGAACTATCAGGCCTCTATTTCCTCTCGCGAATTGTCCCTACCATCAGTATTCAACAGCCCAGCTTGCAAAAGAAGCACACGAAAATACACGATAGCGGACGGCAGCGTGTTTTTTACCTAGATCGTAAATTTTTGATTTTTTTCGTTACCTATCTTTGAATCTCTATCGAATAGGCATGGACGACCCGCAGGATCAATTCGCCGCCATCTGGGCCGCCGCTATGGAGAAATACCGCCAGGCCGCCGGCGACGCTCTGGCGTCCGCCCAGCTGCCGGACTTTGGCGACATGGAGGCATTCAAGCTCGAGATCGAGAGCAGCCAGTCGCCGTTCGAGGCGTACCGCGGTTGCGGAAGGGACCTCCGTGGTCAGTGCAGAGCGGGGACAGGCTCACAGAGAGATGGCAATCAGATATAGGGCAATCTGAGCGCTGACGTATCACTAGGTCTTCCCGGCGTCGACGGCCATCATGGGAGCGGTCTCGGGGCTCATCAAAGCAGCGAAGGGCGTTAGTCAGACCTACGATTACATCCAGGAGCTCTTCGACGACACAAAGGTGATCCTGTCGAGGTACGAGGTGCACACAAAGAAGAGTGGCATCCCACTAGAGCTGCGCGCAGTTTACATAGAAATCATAGCCTGCGTTCTAGAGATCATGGGGGTCTCGACCAAGTACGTGACCGACGGCCGAGCGAGTAGGTCGATGCCGCTTGCAGAACGCAGCGCGCCAAAGCGCGCCAAAGAACGTCTGCTAAACTTAATCGCTATGGCGTAGAACGGTTCGCGAAGGGTATTTTCCGGCCAGACGATCCAGCGGCGGAGCTGAAGGAGCGACTGAGGAAGCTCGTCGATCAGGAAACCGCGATGGTCGGGGCGCTGAGCCTGAACGTCACCATCGACGTCCTTGCGCAAACTACGCTGATGGGAGAGGTATCGAAGAACATGGACCTGAAGATTGACGGCATCGTCAAATCTCTCGCGAATATTTTCGAGCAGCTCGAAGGTAACGTCCCGCCCACGGCGGCCCTTCCACTCGCACGGCATTGCGGTATCGAACTAACTTTCTCTGCTTTTCTGCTTTTCCGCAGCGGGCACAGCAGGTAAAGATATGGGTGCTCCCATTATCCAGGCCCCGTTCCTTCCCCCTCTCTTTCCTCTCTAATGCGATGCCGCGCCCTCTAACTGACGTTATCCGTTTCCCTGCAGCACCGGCGCAGAACAGGGGTCTCAGCTTTACGGTCCCATTACGCATGCCCTTCCCGCAGAATCACGCTTTCACCGGCAGGGAGGAGGAGGAGCTGGGGGCCATCGACAAGTGTTTTGATAAATGTTTCGCGAAAACATCCTCGGGAGCCGCGCCGGTCGTCTGCGCGCTCGTCGGCACTGGCAGGATGGGAAAGACTCAGGTCGCCCTCCAGTACGCATATCAGCGAAGCGATCGTTTTACCGCCATCTTTTGGGTGTCCGCAGCAACCGAGGAAGCCATCCGCACCTCGTTCGTGGATATTGTGCAGCGGATCGTCGAGGAGCAAGCGAGGGTGTTCTGGCCCGAGTCTACCCCGGACTATGGGGCCCTTGGTGTGAGGCTCGGCATCCCGGGGTTGGTGAACGACAATGGCACGGTCAGCTCCGACCCGAAGACCATCTCCGATGTGCAGTCTGCCCTCTTCTGCTGGCTCCAACTACCTAGCAACCGAAAGTGGTTGCTGATCTTTGACAACGCGGACGACCTGGAGACGTTCTCGGTTCATGAGTACTTTCCGAGCCACGGCGGCGGGGCGATCCTCGTGACCAGCCGCCGACTAGAGTTCTCACAGCGCGCGGAGCTGGTGGAGCTGGACGGACTGAACAGGGAAAGCGCCGTCGAACTATTACTACGTCTGGCCAAGCCGTCGGACTCCATGGAAGGTGCAGTGTCTTTTTTGTGAAGGTGATGTTCTAGTATCTTTCTGACCTCTGAGAACGCAGCCGTTAGGAATGATGCAACAGCAATCGTCAAAAAGCTAGGTTTCATGCCACTCGCGATCAACCAAGC
This sequence comes from Dactylellina cionopaga, assembly GCA_036971295.1. Taxonomy (NCBI): domain Eukaryota; kingdom Fungi; phylum Ascomycota; class Orbiliomycetes; order Orbiliales; family Orbiliaceae; genus Dactylellina; species Dactylellina cionopaga. Next base: position 37,207 of record JAJTTY010000023.1, on the reverse strand, counting down.
GGGCTACTTCATGCGGTACTACGAGGAAGCCTTCATGACTGTACAATCTAAGAAACCGAAAGTCGGGTGGAATTATCGCAATGATACGGCAGCCACAGCTTGGGAGCTGTCATTCTCGGAAATCCAGAAGCAGGACGAGGAGGTGGCGTCGCTGCTACTCAAGTGCTCATACCTCAACTCGAACGGGATCCCCGAGAACCTGTGGGAGGACGAGGGTTCTGATGTGGAATCCTGGCTCCGATGTAAGTTCGTCCTCCCTAGACCCGTCAACACAGCGCACTAACACATCCTGCAGAAAAAAGCAGGATCTCGCTGCTCGCCTCGTACTCACCAGTCAAGAGAGGCCGAGCCAGGGAATTCTCCATCCACCCGGTGGTGCACACATGGGCGCGGGAGTGGCTGAGCAGCGAGGACCAGGTGCGAGTGATCGGAAACGCCCTGGAGGTAATCGGAGGAGTTCTCCAGCAGGAGGAGCTTGAGCAGTCAAGCCGCAAGTGGGACGGACGAGAGGAGCGGAAGATCGCGGGGCACGTGGAGCACCTCAGCCGGCACTTGAAGCCCAAGCTCACGGAGGTCCTCCAGGGCGAAGAGCAGGGCAGCAGAAACGAAGAGATACTAACAGCCGTTGACCGCATCGGGTTGTTCTTCTGCAATCAAGGCAAGTACAACGAGGCCATGACGTGGTATGAGCGAGCTCTGGCTGGGTATGAGAAGGCTCTAGGAAAAGAATACCCGGAAACCGTTACTGCGGTTAACATGATTGCATTACTGTTTTATAACAAGGCAAATACAACGAAGCCATAATGTAGTTTAAGTGATTTCTAACTGGATCTGAGAAGGCTTTAGTATAATATCATTTGGACATCCTCGAGGTGGTCAATAGTATCACATCGATCTTTTCCGGGTAAGGCAAGTACGACGAGGCCATAGAATGGTATAAGAGAGCTCTGGCTAGATATGAGAAGACTTTAGGAAGAGACCACCCTTCGACCCTTAACACAGCCAATAATCTCAAACGTATATCCCGTAAGAGAGTGCCAGGATACAGGAGGGCTTTTGCTGGATTCAAAAAGGCTTTGGGTAGAGACCATCCGCCGACATCTCGCTAGCTGTAACATTACGCTCTCCAATGATGACCCATTTGGGCAGATTGTATTAATCTTACAGTCTTACTATGCTTTTTAGCGAAATACCATGTTAATTTTCTTTCCCCTTCCTTTCTTCGTCTCTTTTTCTCTCTCTTTTTTTATTTCTTATTTTATTTTTATTTTTATTATTTTATAATTTATAAAAGGTTCAATCGGGCGATTCAAATGCTTGCAAACGCAATGAATGCAGAAGATGCCTGGAATTTGAGAACTTCAAGCACCTTTTGAACACCAAAGTTCTAGTCTTTCACATACACCAGTTTCTGATAAATAGTCCTCCATAAAGCTAATGACATCAATGTAGTCTCGGGACCATGAACATAGATAAAACCAGACGTGGTAACATCTATGCCATAGAGTTTTAGTAATATTCGTAGATCATATGGCTTAACTTTTTGATATAAGTAAAAGATACTTTTAGATTACTCAAGAATATCTGGAACCACCTCCAGGATTATATATACTTCTCTCGTTGGAATATTGTTAATTTAGTATAAATTATTTAAATCACATTCTATTATTCCTTAATTTAAAGAGCTTAAAACCAGCTATTTCCTTGAAAATAGACTCTTGAAATTATTACCAAAATATCTTCAAACACCTATAAGGATTTAAATATGTAGCTCTATGCATAATAAGACTTATCTTAAAAATTATAAAAGGCTTTAAATTCTAATAATAGTAAGGGATTAATAAATCTAAACTCCAATATATTATTTAACATATTATCCTTCCACCCAAATTTCTACAGCAAGCAGTTGAAGACCTATGATAATTACACTTTATCCTACTCCGATTCCTACACCAAATTGTTTAAGAATATGTAGTCAGCTCAGGACCAGATAAAGAAGAACGATAGTAATGCATTAAGCCACTTAATTTAATAATAAAAATTTATTGCTCCAGCGTATACTTTCTTAAAAATCTTTAGAATATTATTCTTGAGTTGGACCCTGGAGGTAAATCAATTCTTGAGTAATATTTGTAGATAGTATTAATATAATTATTCTTATTTAGATACATTTAGTTTACATGTTATTAAATAAAATACCAATATTATTTTTTAACAAGTTGAAGATCAGTTATAATTTAAGATTTTTAAGGTTTTACCAAAGCCTGAAACTGTAATTGGCTGTAAAAAATATTTAAGATACATATATCCAGAACTGGCAACTATAATTCCCTAGGAAAGAATTTAGGATAAATCATTTTAGAGAAAACTTGGTAAATTTCTATCCCATATGGATATACAGAAGTTCACAGCCAAAATAATCTTAAAAAATTAAAAAAAAAGAAATAACTTCTTAGAAACCTAAGGTACTTCTAACTCATGCTATATAATTAAATTATTCACCGGGATGATATAAATAAATGGTAGTAAGACAAAAATTACCTAAATCAAAAAATATATTTAAAATAAAATTAATTACCATTATGTAGCTAATCTATAGCAGCGTAGCCTTTTATGATTAGTTATTTAAATAATATTGCAAATAATTTTCAATAAAAAATAATATAAGTTTTTTTTTTTAAAAGTTTTATGTAAAATACTACAATAAATTATCTAATATAGTATTGATAATTATTTAATATTTTATATTAATAAAAAACTGGCTTACTGAATATAAAAGATAGGAGATGTTAGTATTCCTAATAACTTACATTAAAATATATTAGGTATACTAAAGTATAACAAGCAGTTACTTTCTAAAAGATGATAAAAAATAATTAAAATATTAAAGAAAAATATTTAATAGGATCTTTATTTAAAAAAAAAAGAAACTGTTGTATTAGATATTTATCTTAAATTAAAAAAAACTTCTGTTTAAATTAAAAGATAGACTAAATTTTATATAAAAAAAATATTAGATCTGGCAATCAAAAATCTTACTAAAAAAGTAAGATATACTAGTATGAACTTTTTTCCAGTAATTACTTATATTTTATCAGAGTTGGATATGGCTATTAATCTACATAATTTTAAAAATTGGATTCGCGAAAATCTTGTAAGATAATACAATAAAATAGATGGTTAAATGGTTGTAAAGATCTTGACTAAAACTATTAAAGTATATTATTAAAATACATTGGAATTTTATGAAAAAGAAAATGTTTTAAATACCTTTTAAATACTGTTTATTATTATAAAAATATGGGTAAATTTTGATAAAAAAATATATATTTTTAAACTTTTTTTATTCTATTATTTCCTAGAGATATCTTATAATATTCTTACTTCATTACTATTGTTATAAAAGTCGGATATAAAAAAATTACAAGTAATTAAAATTTATTTATAGAAAAGATAAAAGATTGTTTTTGAGTATTTAAGGATATTAATATTTCATTTAAAAGTAAGCTAGAAAAATTTTGTTTTTTATTATTATAAGAAATCTCAAATATTTCAAAATTTTAACTTAGATATAATTTGTGAGGTGGAATTTGCCAAAAATCAAAAATAAGTAGAATTTCGTAATTTAAATATAAAGTATTATAATCTCATAGTTTAATATACTACTAGATTATGCAAATATTAATATAACCAGTAAAATAGATAATGTCACTCTAATAATTACAGAAGATGTTAATATTCAAATGAAACAGAGCATTTATTGATAATTCCTTACAAATGGCTTTTACTGGAAAATAATATTAAAATAAAATTAATTATTTTTGAATTGCAATTATTAGAGTATTTTTTATTATAGAAAGATATAATTTACTTTATTATATTAAATATTTACTACATAAAGTATAATTCTTCTAATACAGAAAAACAATAGGGTCTTCAAGCATAAGAATCTTTTATAATACATAATTTTAACTCCTCGGCCCAACTAACATGGGTATTAAGGGCAAAACCCTTCTTATTATTATATTACAACTAACATAAACTGTTTATATTAGAGTTTAATATATTATTTAGATATACTGGTGTCTGGCATTTATTTGATAGGTAAGAAAATAAATAAATAAATTCGTAATATAAAAGTTATACCACTATTTTGTTATATAAGATAAGTCTTTTAGATTTTTCCTATTAAAAATTAATTTATGTGGTTAATTCTACTAGTCATACCCACAACAAAATTATTATAAAATAATATTTTTACCTGAAATTATTAATCTTCTACAAGTATAAAACATTTAGATCCTTTAGATTTAGTAAAAATCTTTAATAGCATTATATTCTCATAGAATTATAAAAAAATAATTTATTTTTTAAGAAAGATTTTGTTTATTTACTGGTTCTTCACGCAGTCTATTATACTAGTATAATTATAAATCCTTTAAATTAGAAAAGAGACTCTTATATCACACTTGCCAAAAATACATTTTTAAAAGAGTTTTTAAATATTTTATATAATAGCTTGGCTATTATTAGGAATAATTAGGAGTAAGTTAATAATTTAAAAATATTTATTCTTCTAGGTTTTAAATTAATTAATTACAGTTACAATAGTATAAGACCTTAAACAATTAATTTTTTCAAAAATGCCTGGAAAGCTTGCAATATTTGGATACATATAATCTAAAATAAATTTTATAACTTATCAAATGGACCAAACATTAAAGATCTAAAAAACTAGTTATTATGAATTTACAGGATATAGTGCAGTATATTCAATGTTAACAAAAGCCTTCAAAACAAGTAATAATGTGATTAAATTCATTATTTACTAGAGTATTATTTATAATAATATTCTTAAAATAATTACCACATTATTATTAGATCTAAGGCTACTAATGCAAAAAAATCAACACTTTACAACTTTTACAAAAGAATATATTTAAAAAATCTTATAAAATAATATTAGCATTTTATTATATCTTATCAACAAGATACTATTTATATTTTAATTATCAAAAAAATAAAAATAATTATATAAACTAGTTTAACACTGGTAAAAATTCAAGATAATCAAGACTAAAACTCAAAAATCCATTATTATTTATATTAATATTTTATAAAACAAACTACTTATTAATAAATAGCCAAATAAAAAATTTCCAAAAAATTATTTTAAATACAAGAATTATAATAGATTATTAAAGAAAGTATGTGGTTATATAATTAATTTGAAGAATTTTCACTTACATTTGTTTTAGAGAATATTTACTATAATTCCTTTAAACCTACCAAATATATTTTACTAAAATAAATATAAAATTTATAAAATTATGTTATATTTTCAACTCAATAATTTTAATCTGATAATTTGAAAATTTGATCAAAAGCTACATAAATTTATTCTATTAGAGAAATTTAATAACAAGCTCCCAAAGCTTATATACTTTATAAACAGTTAATGGCTAAATTTTCAGATAAATTAGATTATATTTTATTAAAATAATTAATGGTGGAAGCAGGATTTAATGTTAAATAATTGAACACTATCTAAAGAGTTTGGATATTGGATGCTGGAGAGATAAACCTATTAATTATTTAATATTATAAATAAAAATTATACTTTAGTGTCTCAAAATTTTTTTAGTTTTAAATCCAATAATTATATTATTGTTATTATTAATTAAAAATATAATATCAGTATTAATCTACTTAAATATAAATTAAAATTTTTTATTAATATTTTTAATTAAATTTTGTAGAAGAGCGCAGCGTCTACCTGACAGTATGAAGGATTCACTGAACGTATGTAGGACTTAACAGTTGTATGTTCGATGATCATAGAAGAGATCTAGTGGTCACACGTCTTATGTTCACCATAAGGCGCACGGTCCTTCAGTCCCGGCAGTAGCCTATGCGTACACAACAACACCCCAGCTCGCATTATAGCTACTGACGGTGTGTTTATAGGTAGCAATAATAGTAATTACGACATCAGTGTAGTTTACGGCGCACAGCATCACGTGTGTGGCGAAGGGGTTTAACAGTATGGTTGTTATAAACGAGCATAAAACCTGATATCAGGATAAAAGCTCCATACTGTTAGTCCTGTGCAGTATCATCATGACACTGTTGGATTTTCATACACTCTGACGGTCACGCTCTATCGCTTGTGCCGAATAACAGAGATACTATGAATAGTGTCGTCAATCAAACACTCTATAATAGTGTCGTTGACTGTACACTCTACAACTGGCGTAAATAGCAACAGTTGGTTGTTTCGAACATTGAATGACTTCGTTCTATAAACGGTTCACAACTGGCATAATAGCAACAGTTGGAGCGCTGCCAATACGGCACATGCTACAATTCAATTCGTAATAGGGAGCACGTAAGGTCTCAAGATCTATAGATGGCTCCAGCTGTTCGGTGAGGCACAAACTATAATCTTCGATATAACCTTTTTGTGCTATATAACAGAGCGAACTCATGTTATTTATGGTGCATGGAAGCAACTTCATGCGGCGGTGACGTTATAACTGCGCTCTATGATCTATAGATGGCTTCAGCTGTTCGGTGAGGCGCACTCTAATGATCAGCGCTAACAGTCGCGCCTTATGCTATAATTTCCCCAGCTCATTAGTGTAGCGGCACTGCCGAACAGCGCAGCTTATAGAGTAGGGTAAAGAGTGGGATATTCAGTACTTAACTAATGCTTGCTGCTCTGCAAGAGCAATCCTCTTCTCTTTCAACATCACTTCATTCAATAAGGAACTCCGTGACATCTTTCTTCCACCATAATAAGAAAATTATTCATTAAAAAAAATGGCTACCAACCTTGGACGTGCCCTGGCCATTATGGCTGATCCGAACGCCTACATCGTCGCTATAGGATGTCAGAACTGCTACGATTCGTGTGATTACTGCATCGTCTCGCCTGCTTCCGCCCGCGGTAAATGCGCAGGTTGTACGAAGGCAGGAGCAGTTTGTACATTCAGTAGGTAACGCCTGAATCGACAGTTAACCATACGTTCTATACTGACGAACTCTGTGTAGGCATGAGCGTAAAGGCACCAGGTGCTAAGGGTAACGGCACAAATTATGTGGTTTGCAACCCTCCACAGCTCGTTATAGTGCCCGGAGATCCGGTGTCCTATCAGATTGCGGCACCTCAGGCTCACCCAAGGTCTGCCAACACGCCTGCTGCCGCACACAGTGTTGCTCTGGGGGGACCACCACCTCTCTCCAATGATTGCATTGTTGCTGGTGTAGTGTGGGCCCCGAACGATCAAGGAGGTGTTCCTATAGCGCAACTACCCCACCTGCCTGCCAATTTGAACGCGAACTTGTTGCACGGACAAGTTGCTGCCCTGCAAACACAGAACGCTGCCTTGCAGACACAAAATGCTGCCCTGCAGACACAACTTGCAGCTGCTTTGGCTGCAGGTGCTGCTGGTGGACCACCAGGCGCTGGACCAACGAACCAGCAGTTACTGGACGCGGTGAACGCAGTGCGTAGTCCTCCCGTTGCTGCTCCGCCTGCGGGTGCTGTTGCAGCCCCATTGCCGGACCTGCAGTCTCTGGCGAATGATTTGGCGCATATTCGTGGGAGAGTTGACGCGTAAGTAAACTCGTTATCCTTATAGTGTGCAGTGTGCTGATATAATAGTATAGCTTGCAAAACTACCATCGCTCCACGGCGACTATTGGAGGTGTATTTGCATGGCCACCATAATGTGGTGAGGGTTGTGGAGAAGGCAGTTTCTTTTTCGTTAATATTTTAATAATATGTATGTATATAGGGTAACGAAAAGCTGGATTTTATAAATCAATAACGCCATTCTAGAAGACCAAGAGATTTGAAATGTCTCTCGTTCGCTGGTCTTTGTAGTGCCTTCGTAAATGCATCCGCAACCAATAACTCTGAACTTAGATGTTCGAGCTTAAAGGAACCTCTGTTGATTTCATGACGCATCCAGAAGTATTTGGTGTCATAATGCTTCGTTCGCTGCTGACTACCACCTGTGGTGTTTATGGTGATAGCGCCTGTATTGTCCATATAAAGCGTGGTTGGTTTCAGAACAGCATTAGGCAATAGTTCTGTGGACAGCACAGAGAGCACATTACGCAGCCAAACTCCTTCTTTGCCTGCATGATTCGATGCTATGACCTCTGCCTCTGTCGAAGACAGTGCAATCGTCGACTGCAGCTTGCTAGACCATGATATCGCGCCGCCTGCCAGGTTGAATGCATAACCAGAGGTAGAACGTCTTGCAACCTCTTCATGGCCGAACGCTTGTGCGTGGTCAGCGTCACTATAGCCTATAAATGACGATAGTAGGTCCTTAGGGGCGATTCCTTCACCATTATAGCACAGACGGTTCTTGTATGTCGAAGACAAGTACTGATATGCCCACAGGATTGCCTTCCAGTGTTCTTCTGTAGGCGCACTAGAGAACTGCCCCAGCTTACCAACGGCAAACGCTAGATCTGGTCTGCTCCCTTGTGCTGCATACATCAGGCTACCTAGCATACTCCTGTATATTTGCGCATCCTCGCTACTTAACTTCGGGTAGGCGGTCACATCCTTTGATAGGTGAACACCTGGTTCCATTGGGGTCGAACGCGACTTCGCATTGTGCATGTTGAAGCGCTCTAGGATGCTCCTACAATAGTCTTCTTGATCTATTTGCAGAGTCCTTCGCTCTCTGTCGCGCGTTATTCGAAGTCCCAGGAACTTCTTGGCTTCTCCGAGATCTTTTATCTCATACTTCTTCTTGAGGGCGGCAACTGCCTTCTTAATGATAGAAGTATCGCTCGAGAGAATAAGGAAGTCATCCACGTACGTAACGATGATGATGTTTCTTCCGATATAGAGGCACTCGTCGACGTCGCTTCTCTGCATTTTGAAAGGAAAATCAGGGCCAGTAATCGTGGCATTAAGATCTTCGTTCCACAAATGAGGTGCTTGTTTCAGGCCATAGAGTGACTTCAATAACAGAAGCGCTATTACTTCTTCGGCAGAAGCAGTGTAACCTTCTGGAATTTCCATATATGTCCTCTCATGCATTGGCAGAACTGCGTTGAGAAAGGCAGTTTTGACGTCTAATTGGTGCACTTCTAAGTTCAATACCGCAGCGAGCACTAATAAAATCCGAACAGTTCGGAGATTCACCACAGGAGCATAAGTCTCAGTGTAGTGTATGCCGAAGCGCTGTTCATATCCCTTAATGACTAGGCGTGCCTTGTGCAGGAGACTACCATTATCATTTATCTTCTTCGTGAAGACCCAGCGGCACCCCATGGGTTTTACGCGGTAGGGAATAGTGGTTTGTTCGCTCCAGGACTTATTCAGTATCTGGGAGTTCAGCTCGCGGTTAATTGCTTCGGTCCAGAGGACCCTATCAGGTGATTTCATTGCTTCTGAATAGGATTGTGGGAGTTTGAGGTCAAGACCTGCCTCGCTGAGAGCATGATAGGCGTATATAGTCTCGAGGGTTTCGGCGTATCTACTAGATGATCGCGCTATTGCCGCACGTGCTGTCTCGATCTTTTGAAGGCGCTTGCTTCGGCGAAGCGCTTGGACTTCAGGATCAACTGCAGCAGGGGATTGTTCCTCTACTACTGCATTGTCTGGGGACTGTGAGCGTCTAACAGAACGGATTGCCTCGGAATCTATCATAATACTGAAGTTTGGTATTCTCGCCGGTTCCCCTTCGGGTAACAGGATGCCAATATACTCCTGGTTATCATCCTGCAATACTCTCTTCTGGAGCTTCAGAACAGTTTCCTTGTCCTTAGGATCTGACAGCACCGGTATAAGCGGCGCTGATCCTGTGTACGGTCTCTTCCACACCTTTTTGTCAATGAAGCATTCACTGAAGTTCTCTCTGGCCGGCATGACAGTGTCAACGAATATAACGTCGCGCACGATAGAGACCACTCTCTTCGACAGGTTCCACACGCGGTACTGCTGTAACGAATTCGTGTATCCCAGAAAGATACCCTTCCATGCTCTATGCTGGCTGAGTTCCTTCGTTCGGCGCTCCTTTGGCACTGTGACGTAAACAAGGCACCCAAAGGGATGTAACCTGTTATATTTGATGTCTGTTTTATTGAATCGTTCGACGGGAACGGCGGAACCGGAGGGATCATTGTCTTTTGTTCTACTGACAGGTAACCGGTTGCTCAGGAAACATGCAGTCCTTATTGCCTCAGGCCAGAAGACTTCAGGTAATCCAGCCTCTATGAGCATCGTGGTGGCCAGCTCGCGCAATGCACGGATAGCTCGTTCAGCTGTACCGTTTTGTTCGTGAGCATATGCAGCGGATGGTTCCATTTCGATGCCATATTGAGCGCAGAAGGTTCTAATGTCTTCCTGTATGAACTCACGAGCGTTGTCGCATCGTACTGCCATTATCCTACTTCCTGTCCCCAGCGTGCCCTCTATCATGGTAGCAAACTGGATGAATACATTGCGATACTCTGTACGCTTCGCGAAGAAGCGAACCCATTTCATATGAGTTGCCTCGTCAACGATTACTAGAGCGTATTTCGCCTCAGCATTATGCTTATAAGTAGCATCCAGGTGTCGTGCATGGAGAGAGGCAGTATTGAAGGGACCCAGTACGTCTATATGAATACGTTGGAGAGGGATGTTCTTCTTGTCTTGAACGGGACCGTGGTTCCGTAGAACAGTGCTCTTTGCTAAAGCACATGGTTCGCAGCTTGGATTGTCCTTCGAATCTATTTTCACCCCAGCTCGAGTCATCACCCTTCGTGTAGTTCTCCACCCTGCATGGCCCAGCTTCCTGTGCCAGCGCAGCAAGTCAGTGACTTCTGTTGGTGGTGCACGATCGTGTGGCTCGTTACGTGTAGCTAGAGCAACAAACGTCGTCCTTCTATCATTTTGTTCCAACTGTTCAGTTACTGACAGACTCTGTTCGCTTTTCAGCACAAAGAGTCCGGTGTCTGTATCTCTCTTCGGTTCCGCAATCACGAAATCACCTGTTTCCAGCGTAATTCGGTGTGGCCTAAAGAGAACACTAATGCCTCTCTGCATCAGTTTGTCAACTGAACAAAGGTTCAACGCCATGTCAGGCGCATAGAGAACGTCGTGTGCTCTAAGAATGCACGTTGCTGTTTCAATGGTAACAATTCCGTATCCTTGTGCAGGAACTGTCGAATCGTCTCCCAATTTTATAGTTCTTGGTTCGGTGAATTGAGTGTAACTTTCGGTTTCAAAGGCACGAAAGTCTTTACAAATCCAATCACTGGCGCCAGAGTCGATATACCATGCGGTATTATCTTCACTAACTCTGAGGTCTCCGGTGATGGAGGCTTTGTATACGGCAGCTACGGCACGGTGTTCTGGAACAGCAGCGTAAGCAGTAACCTTTGGCTTTGCCCTTGATTTGTAGCTAGCTGGCCTAAGTTCTGGATGCTCTTGGAAACAGGTTTCTGATGTGTGATTCGTCAACCCACAGTGTTTGCATGGAGGGAAACGACCTGTTGGTTTGTTCGCAGCAGCAGTAACACCCTTGGCTGATCCTGGATTATGTTCTGGATTTTCGCAGCGAGGTTTCTTGGCTCTATCACTATTGGGATCTTGTGATTGCTCTGCCTCACTGAATGAACGTTTGCCAGTGCTCCGACGACCTCCTCTTCTGCCTCCTCTTCCACCTCGTGAGGAAGTGACAGCAGCAGCTGCGGTAGACGACCTGTCTGCTGCCTTATTGTTCGGTTTGTTCGGAACGGTTGCGTTCTCGGTGGCGGTTTTACGAACGAGGAGCATGCGGAGAGTGAAGTCCTTGAGGGAGGTGAGTGTCCAATCTGCCGATTCTGGTCTTCTGAGTGCTACCCAGAGATCAGTGTAAAGCTCGATGTGGTGATGTTGTGAGTTGTAGAGCGCACGAAGTGCTGTATCTATAAGATCCTTTTCTTCGAAGGACCCAGGAGCGGCGATTCGGCGTTCTTTTTGTACTTCCTCAGATTCAAGGAAATATTTTTGTACGGCAAGGTAGGCACTCTGTTCAACCTTGATCCTGAGGTTGTTCAGGCGGTCCTTCTCTTGCACGACCATATTTTCACTATCGACCGCATCTGCGGGATTCAGGGGAGCGCGTATGGTGCTCGAGTCACCAGCTGGAGTCTCCGGCACCTCAATGCTCGAAGCAGTGCCTTCGGCAACGAACTGCGACAGTCTGAAGCCATATTTTGCCTGTCCCTTCAGGAAATACATGATTGCCTCATGCCAACCATAGTAGTTCTCCCCTTCCTGCTTAAGGATAAGGTGAGTAGGGAACGACGACATATCCGCGAGTTCGCTGTATGCGTAAGTGCGGGGTAATAGGATTGTGTTGATATAGCTGACCCTGTAAATTCAGGGATTGTAGTATGCGGACAGGCGTGAACGACTGTCAGGTAGTAAACTGGGTTTGTAGAGTCTCTTCTGTAATACAGAAGTGGTGCTGATAACGTGTAGAAGAGCGCAGCGTCTACCTAACAGTATGAAGGATTCACTGAACGTATGTAGGACTTAACAGTTGTATGTTCGATGATCATGGAAGAGATCTAGTGGTCACACGTCTTATGTTCACCATAAGGCGCACGGTCCTTCAGTCCCGGCAGTAGCCTATGCGTACACAACAACAATAACAATATTAATAAATATAATATCATGTATAATAAAAATTGTTTTCTTTAATAGATTTTATATGTAGTATTATTATAATAAATTTATATATCCCAGAAAAATACTTTTTTATATTTTATACTAGTTAAATTCTTTTATTTAACATTTCTTTAATATTATAATATAAATAAAATATTTAAAAGGATGTAATCTATTATATTTAATATCTATTTTATTAAATTATTCAATGGGAATAATGGAATTAGAGGAATTATTATCTTTTATTTTATTAACAGATAACTAATTATTTAGGAAATATATAATCTTTATTATTTTAGACCAGAAGACTTTAAGTAATCTAATTTTTATAGATATTATAGTGGCTAACTCGTATAATATATAGATAACTTATTCAGTTATACAATTTTATTTATGAATATATATAGTAGATAATTCTATTTTAATATTATATTAAGTACAGAAAATTCTAATATTTTCTTATATAAACTTATAAGTATTATTATATTATATTACTATTATTTTATTTCTTATCTTTAATATATTCTTTATTATAATAGTAAATTAGATAAATATATTATAATATTCTATCTATTTCGCGAAAAAGTGAATTTATTTTATATAAATTATTTTATTAACAATTATTAGAATATATTTTATTTTAGTATTATATTTATAAATAATATCCAGGTGTTATATATAAAGAAAAACAGTATTAAAGAAATCTAGTATATTTATATGAATATATTAGAAAAAGATATTTTTCTTATCTTGAATAAGATTATGGTTTTATAAAATAGTATTTTTTATTAAAGTATATGGTTTATAACTTAGATTATCCTTTAAATTTATTTTTATCTTAATTTAAATTATTATTTTTTATATAATTTTCTATTTTGTATGGTTTAGTTTTTTGTATTAGTGTAGTAAATTAATAACTTTTATTAATGGTATATAATTATATAGCTTATTACATATAACTAGAGTAATAAATATTATTCTTTTATCATTTTATTCTAATTATTCAGTTACTAATAGATTCTGTTTATTTTTTAGTATAAAAAGTCCAGTGTTTATATTTCTTTTTGGTTTTATAATTATAAAATCATTTGTTTCTAATATAATTTAATATAGCCTAAAGAGAATATTAATACTTCTCTACATTAGTTTATTAATTGAATGAAGGTTCAATATTATATTAAATGCATAGAGAATATTATATACTCTAAAAATATATATTACTATTTTAATAATAATAATTCTATATTCTTATGCAGGAACTATTAAATTATCTTCCAATTTTATAATTTTTAATTTAATAAATTTGTTGTTGTGGACGCATAGGCTACTGCCGGGACTGAAGGACCGTGCGCCTTATGGTGAACATAAAACGTGTGACCACTAGATCTCTTCCATGATCATTAAATATATAATTGTTAAGTCCTACATACATTTAATGAATCTTTTATATTGTTAAATAAATGTTATACTCTTCTATATGTTATCAGTATTACTTCTGTATTATAAAAAAAACTCTACAAACCTAATTTATTACTTGATAATCATTTACACCTATTTGTATATTATAATTTTTAAATTTATAAGATTAATTATATTAATATAATCCTATTATCTCACATTTATATATATAATAAACTTATGGATATATTATTATTCCTTACTTACCTTATTTTTAAATAGGAAAGGGAGAACTATTATAATTAATATAAGATAATTATGTATTTCTTAAAAGGATAAGTAAAATATAACTTTAAATTGTTATAATTTATTACCAAAGGTATTATTTTAAATATTAAGATGCCGGAGATTCTAGTTAATAATTTAAGTATTATATATACTTTTCTAAATCCTGCAGATGTGGTTGATAATGAAAATATAGTTATACAAAAAAAGTGAAAAATAACAGAATTTTATATTAGCTGGCTTATACAGAATACTATCTACAATAATCTTTACCCTATATTGAATAACATGAGCACTAGACAGATGATAGTATTACTTTGTATATACTTTTGATTGAATAGTTATATTATGAAGATATTTATTAAAAATTGTTTAAATAATTTTAAAATTAAAATTGAATAAAATATCTATTTTATTATATAAAAATATTTTTTTGAATTTAAGGAAGTATAAAAAGAATGCTAAATTATTATTCCTAAATTTTTCAAAGAAAAGGATTTTATAAATATAGTATTTTATATATTTTATAATTTATAATATTATTATATTAAGTTTTATACTAATTTTTAGATAGTATTTAAAAGATTAGAATTAATAGATTAAATATTTATCTTTTTTAAAGATTTTACTCTTTATATATTTTTTATTTGTAAAATTATTATTAAGAATATAATTATATTAAATAAATTAAATAATAAAATAGTAAATAAATTATTTACTACAATTGTTACTATCACTTCTTTACAAAGTAGAAGAGGAGATGGAAAAGAAAGTTATCAAAATACTAGTAAACATTTATTCAATGAGGTAGAGTAATTATAAAATTTTAATAATAATAAAATTAAGAAATTTTATTATAAAAATCTAGAATATAATTTAAGATTAATTAAAGGTGTTACTACTATTATAAATAAATTAATAAATTATTTTTCTTTATATAAATATTATAGATTAATGAATTATATATTAAAAATCTATTTTTAAAAGTATTTAGAATTTAGGCTAATTAATTATAAATTAAGGGTAAAATTAAAAGTTACTATTTATACTATTGTTTTAGAATATTGTGCTGTAATTATTATATATAAAATCTTTATTATTAAAAATTTTAAAATTAGTAGAGATATTATTGTATAATATATTGATTTTGATATTAATAATTAAATTTATAAAAATTTTTATATTTTTGAAACTGAAAGTTATACTTAATTTATTAAATTAAAAATTAGGAAATTAGGAAATAATTTAATCATTCTTATATAAGAATATAGAATTATTATTATTAAAATAATAATATAAATTTTTAAAGTATATAATATTCTTTATATATTTAATATAATATTAAATTTTTATTTAGTTGATAAACTGATATAAAGAAATATTAGTATTTCTTTTAGGCTATATCAAATTATACTAGAAATAGATAATTTTATAATTATAAAATTGAAGAGAAATATAGACACTAAATTCTTTATACTAAAAAGCAAATAAAATCTATTAATAATTAAATAATTAAAATAAAATAATAAAAAAATAATGTTTATTACTCTAATTATATATAACAAGTTATATGATTATGTATTATTAATAAAAATCATTAATTTATTGCGCTAGTATAAGAAATTGGGTTATACAAAATAAAAAATTATATGAAGAATGATGATTTAAATTGGGGTGAAAATAGATTTAAAGGATAATTTAAGCTATAAATTATATATTTTAGTAAAAAATATTATTCTACAGAATTATGATTTTGTTTAAGATAAGAAGAATATCTTTTTTTAATATATTTATATAAATATATTAGGTTTTTTTAATATTACCTCTTTTTATATATAATACTCAGATATTATTTATAAATATAATATTAAAATAAAATATATTTTAATAATTATTAATAAAATAATTTATATAAAATAAATTTATTTTTTTATAAAGTAGATAGAGTATTATAATATATTTATCCAGTTTACTACTATAATAAAAAATATACTAAGGCAAAGAAATAAAATAATAATAGTATAATATAATAATACTCATAAATTTATATAAAAAAATATTAAAACCTTTTACATTTAATATGGTATTGAAATAAAATCATCTATTACATATATTTATAAATAAAATAATACAGCTAAACAAGCTATCCATACATTACACAAGCTAGTTATTATAATATTTATCAAGGCTGGATTATCTGAAATTTTCTAATTTAAGGTAATAAGGATTGTATATTTCCTAAACAACTGGTTATTTATCAGTAGAATAAAAAATAATAATTTTTTTAATTCCACTATTTTTATTAAATGATTTAATAAAATAAATATTAAATATAATAAATTATACCTTTTTAAATACTTTGTTTATATTATAGTGTTAAAGGAGTATTAAACAAAAGAATTTAGTTAGTATAGAATATAAAAAAGTATTTTTTTAGAATATATGAATTTGTTACAACAGTATTATATATAGAATTTATTAAAAAAAAAATTTCTATCATACACAATATTATAATTATTAATATTGTTATATTAGCTAAAAAAAACTTTAATAAATATTTTATTAATAAAAAGGTATAAAAAAAATTATATATAAAATTAATACTATTTATACCAGTACTATTAACATCTAAAAATAAGAAAACTATTTTAAAACTCTAAAAGAAAATATTATAAAATAATAATCAAGAGTATATTAGCACCCTATTATTTAAAAGAGAATTAATAAAAATATTAAACTTCAGTATTATAATAAATTCTAAAATAATTTATTCTATTAAATATTTATAATCTCCAAATAATACAATAGTAAAGAAATAATCTCCTGCTATAATTAATCTTAAAATCTAAATATTTTACCAAAACAAATACTTTTAAAAGATCAAAATAATATATATAACAATAATACAATTATTTAGTAAATATATTAAAATCCTTAAGATTATATATACCTATCATATTTTTAATAAAGCAGATCTTAACTTTAAATTCCTATAATTTTATTCAAAAATAATAAAATTATTTAATAAGATTTTTTAGATTAAAGTAATTAATTGTAAGTTAAACTCCCAGATATTAAATAAATTTTAGAATAAATAAACTATTATTCTTTATCATATAAAACCTATAAAATACTGCTAGGTCTTTATAAAAAAAAAAATAATGATAATAATCTCCTATATAAGGCATATTTAATCATTAAAAAATATAAATAATACTTCAATATATATTATATTAAAACTTATATTCTTATAATAAATCTTTGAATTATTCGGATTTTATTAATATTTATTACAGTATTAAACTTAGAAATACATTAATTAAATATTAAAACTATCTTTTTTAACACAATTTTACTAATGCATAAGAGGATATATATGGAAATTTTAAAAGATTATACTACTTCTACCAAAAAAATAATAATATTTCTATTATTAAAATTATTCTATAACTTAAAACAAATATTTTATTTGTGGAATAAAAATTTTAATACCATAATTACTAGTTCTAATTTTCTTTTTAAAATATAAAAAAATAATATTGATGAATATCTCTATATTAGAAGAAATATTATTATTATTATATATGTAAATAATTTTTTTATTTTCTTAAACAATATTTTTATTATTAAAAAGGTAATTACCACCCTTAAGAAAAAATATAAAATTAAAAATCTCAAAAAAGCCAAAAAATTCCTAAAACTTCAAATAATACATAACAAAAAACAAAAAATTCTATAAATAAATTAAAAAAATTATTATAAAAATATTCTAAAACACTTCAACATATAAAATATAAAATCACATTCAATCCCAATAGAATTAGATATTCACCTATCAAAAGATATAATTATTTACCCAAAATTAAATAGTAAGAATATATAAATATATAAAAATATATTAAATAATTTAATATATATAATACAAAAGAATAAACCAAATCTAATATTTATTATTAGTAAGCTAAAGTAATTCTCTAATGCACTTACAAAAGAACATTAGAAAACAATCCTATAAATATATCAATACTTATTTTTAATATACAAGAATTATCTATACTATAATAATGAAAGAATTGTCCTTAAAAACCTATTATTATTATTTATAAACTATAATAATACTAACTATATACAAATATTTAATTATAAAAAGGTTGTAAAATATTTTATTTTTAATTATACATTCAATTTAATAAATAACACAATATCATAATCTAATAAACTACAGTCAACAATTATATTATTTTTAACAAAAATAAAGATTATAATATTAAATCATATAAATAAAAAAAGAGTTTAGTTATATAATATACTCTCTGTGCTGTCTACAGAATTATTGCCTAATATTATTCTGAAATTAATTATATTTTATATAGATAATATAGGCATTATTACTATAAATATCATAAATAGTAATTAGTAGTAAACAAAACATTATAATACCAAATATTTTTAGATATGTTATAAAATTAATAAAAATTCCTTTAAACTTAAACATCTAAATTTAAAGTTATTAATTACAGATACATTTATAAAAATATTATAAAGATTAATAAATAAAAGATATTTTAAATCTTTTAATCTTTTAGAATAATATTATTAATTTATAAAATCTAATTTTTTATTACCTTATATACATATATATTATTAAAATATTAATAATAAAAAAACTACCTTCTCTACAATCCTTATCATATTATAATAATTATATAAATATACTTTTAATAATTATTATAGAATAATAGTAGTTTTACAAATTATATTATTATATTAGTATATTATATATTATAAAAATAATGAATTTACTTATGTATTAATTCTCCCACAAATATATATTAAATTATTTACTAAAGATTACAGGTTTAATAATAGGGCTGTAATAACACCCATAAGTAGAATAGTAATAGAAAGATTATATACTACATTTATTATATTTAGTAATTATTAATTTATCAATCCAATATTTAATAATTTACCAACAGTATTTATAATTAAAATAGTTATAAATTATATTTATAAGGCAATATTTTGTATTTGTAAGATAACATTCTATGTTTATAAGATAATAACTTATTTATATAACAAATTTGTATTTAAATTAATAAGTAGATGGGGTAATTATATTATAAAATATTTTTTTAATTATTTAGGGCCTATATTACATCAGTAATAATGTAATTATTTAAAAGAGATAATAGTCCCCCTAAAGTAATACTATATACAGTAGCAGGTATACTGGTAAATCTTAGATAAGCCTGAGGCGCTATAATCTAATAGGATATCAAATCTCTGGGCACTATAATAAACTGTGGAGGATTATAAATTATATAATTTATACTGTTATCTTTAGTATCTAATACTTTTACACTCATGCCTACATAGAGTTTATTAATATAAAATATATAATTAATTATTAATTTAGATATTATTTATTAAATATATAAACTGCTCCTGCCTTTGTATAATCTGTATATTTACTGCAGGCAGAAGTAAGTGAGATGATGTAGTAATTATATAAATTGTAATAGTTCTAATATTCTATAATGATGATGTAAGTATTTAAATTAATTATAATAAGCAAAGCATATCTAAGATTAATAATTATTTTAATGAATAATTTGTTTATTATAGTGGAAGAAGGATGTTACGGAATTCCTTATTAAATAAAGTAATATTAAAAGAGAAGAGGATTATTCTTGCAAAATAGCAAATATTAATTAAATATTGAATATTCTATTCTTTACCCTATTTTATAAGTTGCACTATTTAGCAATACTACTACATTAATGAATTAGGGAAATTATAGTATAAGATGTAATTATTAGTATTGATTATTAAAATACACCTTATTAAATAGCTGAAGCTATCTATAGATTATAAAATGCAATTATAATGTTACCACTACATAAAATTACTTTTATACATTATAAATAATATAAGTTTGCTTTATTATATAATATAAAAAATTATATTAAAGATTATAATTTATATTTTATTAAATAACTAGAGCTATTTATAAATCTTAAGACTTTAAATATTTTTTATTATAAATTAAATTAAAGTATATATTATATTAATAATATTCTAATTATTATTATTATACTAGTTATAAACTATTTATAAAATATTATTCAATATTTGAAATAACTAATTATTACTGTTTATACTAATTATAAAGTATATAATTAATAATATTATTATAAAATATTTAATTGATGATATTATTTATAATATTTTTATTATTTAGCATAAATAATAAAATATAATCATCAAAATATATAAAAATTTAATAGTATTATAATAATATTATATAAAATTAATAATATGGAATTTTTATTTTAATATTAGGTTTTATACTTATTTATAATAATTATATTGTTAAATCTTTTTATTATATATATAATATTGTATACTGTAAATTATACTAATGTTATAATTACTATTATTATTACCTATAAATATATTATTAATAATTATAATACAAGTTGGGATATTATTGTATACATATAGGTTATTACTAGGACTGAAGGATCATGTACCTTATAATAAATATAAGATGTATAACCACTAGATCTCTTCTATGATTATTGAATATACAACTGTTAAGTCCTACATATGTTCAGTGAATCTTTTATACTGTTAGGTAGACGCTGCGCTCTTCTACAAAATTAAATATAATTTTTAATTTTAAAAATATAAAAATCTTTACAAATCTAATCACTAGCACCAAAGTTGATATATCATATAGTATTATTTTTATTAATTTTAAGATCTCTGGTGATGGAAGCTTTGTATACAATAGTTATAGTATGATGTTCTGGAACAGTAGTGTAAATAATAATTTTTGGCTTTGCCTTTAATTTATAGTTAGCTGGCCTAAATTCTGGATATTTTTGGAAATAAGTTTTTAATATATAATTTGTTAACCTATAGTATTTATATAAAAGGAAATGATTTATTGATTTATTTATAGTAGTAGTAATATCTTTGGCTGATCCTAGATTATATTCTAGATTTTTGTAGTAAGATTTCTTGGTTATATTATTTTAAGGATTTTATAATTACTCTGTTTTACTGAATGAATATTTGTTAATACTTTAATGATCTCCTCTTCTACTACCTTTTTTACCTCGTAAGAAAGTAATAATAGCAATTGTAATAAATAATCTATCTACTACCTTATTATTTAATTTATTTAAAATAGTCTAACCTCCTGTAGCAGTTTCTCAAACAAGAATTATATATAATAAGTACTCTTTAAGATAAACTATAATCTAGTTATTTAACTCAAAGCAAACATTATTAATAAAAAGATTGGTGAAAAATTTAATAAAAAGATTATATATATCATAGAATACTTCAAATATAATACTAACAAGTATATCTTCAGTAAATAATCCCGAGGTAATTATATGGTGGTTTTTTTTTATTTTAATAATATCCGCGAAATAATTTTGTATAATCAGGTGGATATTTTATTTAACTTTAATCTCCAAAGTATAAAAATATTTCAGAAACTAATCTATTACTATTCAGTTATTAGGGTGGAATTTCCTCTATAAATGTTCTATTATTTGGAATGAAGACTTATTATTCAACATTAATTAAATATTCTTATATACAAAGTTTTTAATATTCTATATTACCTATACTCTTGCATAATACCATTTTACTTTTTTTAATACTCCAATATTATCTACTATTTTTTTAGTAATTATAGTATTTAGTATAATAGATAATATATTAGAATTATTAACTGGGGTTTCTAGTATCAATTATATTAAAGATAATGTTATTAAAATAATGTCTGATTTAGTTATTAGAGGATTATTTATAAAGTTTAATAGTGAATATCTGAACTTTATTTACATATCCAAGTATATTGTGATTTTCTCCAGCCACACTTGGTAATTTTAACCATCATATCAAAATATTTTGTTATATAAGAATAACATTTTCATAAATTTACTATATATATAAATGCGGGGTAAAGATATATTAATATAATTAACCCTATAAATTCAAAGATTTTTAGTATATAAATAGGTATAAATGATTATCAAATAATAAATTTGATTTAACAGAGTTTTTTCTGTAATACAGAAGTAATACTAATAATATGTAAAAGAACACAACATCTACCTAACAGTATAAAGGATTCACTGAATGTATATAGGATTTAACAGTTGTATATTTGATGATTATGGAAGAAATCTAGTGGTCATATGTCTTATATTCATTATAAGGTGTATGGTCCTTCAGTCCCGGCAGTAGCCTATGCGTACACAACAACAATATTCTTAATATTTCCCAACTATAGATATGCTGCTAATATTATACAAACAAGCTAATATTTAATACCATCTACAATATAAAGATGAGAAAGGTTATAAACAATACAATTAACTAAACTACCATAAGTATTAAGTGGAGCTCCAGCTTTTGCAGACATAATAACCACAATAACTAAACAATACATATATTATTAATAATTATATACTGTAATCTATAAACGAGCGGGCAACATAAGCGAGTGGGCAACAAATTTCATCAACACGTACCTTCTACTTTCAGCGTCAAATTACTCCATAGCAGTATAATATCTTTACTTCCATTTGAATCTAGGGTTACTCTCACTATTAAAACATTCAAAAATAATAAAGAATTAAATATTCTAGTTATTTTAAAAATTTATAATATATTTTAAACAATAATTATCTATTAATATAATAGTATATTACTATAATTTAAAATTATAACCAATTTATATAAATTAATAGATTTAAAAGAATAAGTTATTATAAAGTTTATCTTTAACTTAATTATACAATCTTTTTATCTCTGGCTATAATATGTAATAGATATGATAAACTAATTATTGTGCGCATGTATAAACAATAATAATATTAAAGATGTTAATAAATGCTGGTTTTTAAATTTTACCAATTATTGTTTAGAGCTTTAAATAGTTTTAATAATTAAATATAAATATTAATAAATAAAATGTAAGAATGTAAATACCATTAATAATTAATTTAAATTTATATAATTTAATAAAACAAAATATAGTATTTTGGATAACAATATCTATAATTTCAATAAAATAGGCTTTACTATAGGCCTAATTTCCAGCATTACAATTGTTATAAATATTAAATATTATAGTAAAATCAAACTAATATAACCTAATAATTAAAAATAGATAATAATTATTGTAAATATTAATATTTAAAGTTAGATAATATTATTATTTATTATCCTAGTAGTTTAATACCATCTGAAATATTAGTATATTTAGTATAATTTACTAAATAATTAGGTATTAATAATTACTAAAAATAACTGGATAATAAATAAAATAAATATGTAATAGATTAAATATTTTAATTGATATATAACATTTTATATTAAAGGGATATATTATTTATTAGTTTTTAATAATTATAAGAATTATTATTTAACTAATTTCAAAATATATTACTAATAATATAAGATTATATCACTTTATATACTATTATATACCACCTATATTCTCTAGTCATTAGATGTTAGATGTTTTGCATTATTAAAGTAATAGTATAATCTCCAAATTAAAAGTTTAATATAAATATATATTATTTATATTAATAAAATTAAGTTTTTCTATATATTTTATAAAATATTTTCCACTTCTATAACTGAGAAAATAATATAAAATTTTTTATTAAAACTGGCCTTATATTATATAACTTAGACAAAATATTTTCTAAAATAGATATATAATTTTAATATACACCCTTATTTCCAAACTTTTATTTTATAATACCCTCACAGTGGATAATAAAAATATTAAAAAATCTATTAGAAGTTATTTTATAAATAAAGTTTATCAAAAGTTATATAATTAATAATTAGATAAACTCTCCAACCTTATTATTAATAACTATAGATTAAATTTATAAAGAAATATAATTTATAATATATAAAATAATATTATTTAAAATAGAAATTTTAATACTTTACTAAATTAATAATCTATAAAGTAAATATTGGAAAATAAGAAAAAAATATATATAAAATAAAAAATCCATTACTATATAAATTATATATAATCTATTAGATTAAAATAACTTGAATGACCAGCTACAGCAAGAAAATTATCAAAATAATATACTGCCTGGAGGAAGGCCCCCAAAATTATAGTGTTGTAATAAGTATAATAAAACTGGCTATAATATATAAATATGCTAGGATATTGTATTATAATGTAATTAATCTATTCCATATCTATTTATTGTATTATAGAGTAAGTGTGGCGGTAGAATCGATGGTTTTGTCAGGGTGGTATTGAAAAGTTGTCCACTCGTTTATATTGCCTGCTCGCTTATAGATTATAGTACTTAATAAAATTATAACTTTTTTAATTATAAAAAACTTAAATATACTAAATTAAATTATATATATTAAATATATAAACTTGGTTTATATAAGTATAATGCAAATATTTCCTATTTACAGAAATAAGCGAGATTATATATTCATGATAATAGTAACCAAAATACTTTTGATAAAGCATAATAATTTGGTAGTAAAAGAGATAATCTTTAATAATATTTATATAAATATTTACATTAGCTACTATAATATAAAAAGAAACAAACAAAAAGATTTTATAAACTTTAAAGATTTAGAAAATAAAGCTGTAAACAAAAATAGCATTATAAACAGAAAAAACATAAACATTCTAGATTAAAAAAAAAAAAAAAAAAAAAAAAAAAAAAAAAAAAAAAAAAAAAAAAAAAAAAAAAAAAAAAAATAATATCTAAGATAATAATAGAGAATAATGAAATATATCTAATCCTTTATATTATACTAACATTCTGATATTGTCTATATATATATAAGTATATCAAACAAAGAAATCATCTTTAAACCAGAAAATATACTAATATCTTAAATATACATAAAACTATATTATACACCATCTTAAGTAGTATACTATAATATATATATATATAAAACACTAGGCTTTACTTTAAAAGCTTATATCTATATAAATTATCAGTATAATTATAAAAATTATATAATATATATCCTATTACCGTAGTGACTCTTACTATATTATATAATAACTCACGAAACGCGTCAGCAGAGGACGATACTTTTTATATGAGGATTTTGAAGTTTTGAAAAAATGTCGAAAAAGTTGCCTATTTAGGTATAAGTTTAACGCTTTTAGGAAATCTTGGCGTCCCAAAAATGGTTAGACATCACATGACTACCAAATAACTCACGATAACAAATAACTTTAGAGTACCAAATATAGTAAGAGTCACTACGGTATTAGTCAGTCAATTATTAAGTAATTTCTGTGGTACAAGTGCAGCGTGATTTTCAGAAGCGAGCGGACAGGCTTCTTATTATTGGACAAATTTTGGGTCTTTGCCAAAGGCTGCTAGCTTGCTGCTGCACGATATGCTAGTCTCTTCACGTTCTGTATGTGGTACAGTGGTATGTATGAATGAGGCAGATTTTGGTCAGCCCAAAAGAAAGGAGCTGCTGAAAATGTTAAACCCGGCCGAAATCCAAGTTGCTCTATTGGCAATAACTAACTATTTAGAATTGCCACCACATATCCTACACAAACCTGCATCCGCACGAACCTATAGATCTCAGTAGGGAGTTACAACACTTAAATTTACGCTGGTCGCTTCTTGGGCTGAAAGCATGAAAATGAGGATTGTTTCTAGTTAATTCTTTTTTATTTTCAATCCTTTTCAATCATACATCTATAATGCCATCTTTTTTCGGTCGTTCTCCGCGTAAAATGATGAATACACGTCAGATTGTTCCGTAATCGGTATGACCACCAAGAAATAATATATCGGATTACGATTGCAATCTGACCAATTGGCTTTTGGCAAGATGAGCAACATGACAACCAAAACAACCAATAGACGAAGGCTCCTAAAATCCAACAAGCAGGAGATGAGTTGTGCAAGCTGTATAAATGTGAAGCTGTAGTTCGTTGACAACGATAAAACAGATATTAAGAAAATATTAAAAAGCAGTATACTTACTATTGCGTTCTATTCTCATTATTTTTATTTATTTTAATTCCTTTACTCTTATTATTGAAATATTCAATATAATGCATTCTCTTTGGAGTGCCTCTCTCCTTTCACTCGCTTTTCTTGCTATTCTCCAACTTGGAGTTGCATTACCCTGGCCCCAAGGCCAAATCATTGGCGCTCAATTGAATGCGAGCCAAATATGCGCTTTGGATTCTGCAGATCCCAACACATGGGTGCTTAGTGGTGCTTCGTTTCTTCTTGACGGCTTCGTACGGGGTAAGGGGCAAAAAGGTTGGTCTAACGCAATCGGTGTATTGACAGCTCCTAATCCAATAGAGAATAATTTAAGATGCACCCAGCTTGACGGTGGAAACTGCGATATACCAACGACCCCATGTGAATAGCTAAATCCACCGCAAATCCTCTTCCTCCGAGTAGCGATGTCCAATCTTTATAAAGTTCTCAAAGTTGTCAAAAGTGAGATTGTCGACGAAACCCTTCTAGGTATTCTATCTATTGATAGGATAGTCGCCGATTTCGGAGAGCCAGACAAGTTGTCGGTGAATTATTTTGGGATTGCTAGTGCTGGTTTTGGTATCTTGACTCTTTCTTCAGCTGCGCTTGGCCCGTTAGCGACCGCCATTAGCGCTATTTTTGGTGTTTTGGCAAGCATCGAACCCAGTAGTAGTAGTTCAAAACTTCAAATTGAAGCTACTGATCAGCTACGAGCGATATTTGAGGCGGCCAGGAATCAGATCATCTTCTTTACGGATGTGGTATTTGGGGGTCAGGATAGTACGGCGGTACTTGAGAGCCCAGAGCTTGCGGGAACGGTTACAAATGGAGAAATGAGTGATGTCGGAAGGTTCTTCTCAAATGGGAGATGGCTTACCCTTGGATCTGGGAATATGAATCTCGAAGGACCGATTCGAAACGCGATGACTATGTGGTTAGTCCGAGTTGTAAGTCTTTCACGCATGCCAATCAAATACCCCCATGCCTATTCGATGGGTATTAGTAGCTAACAAAGGGCTAGAGACAAGCAATTGTTGCCCGTGCGCTTAAAGCCAGAGGCTTTTTTATCTGGGTTGATTTAAGTACACACCGAGACCACCTATTTAGCGTCTCTCCTTTGTAACTTTGCACCTTAAAATTCTATTTTATGGCTCACAAGCAAAATTATTAATGTAGACCGACGCCACTATTCAAGATGCCTGCACGCCTACAGGGTCTCGCTTCGTTAATGGCCAATGTTACAAGATTATTAGGGCAACTGGTGGGCAAGGCTCACAACTTCTCCCAGACGACATGGCCCTATTACTCGATGGCCCATTTTATCAATTTAATGTGATCGAATTATATCAGAGTGCCCAAGCTTGTCAGGATGCGAACCCTGGCAAAGACGGAGAAATTGACTTCTTGGCCCTCCCCATTGGTAATGGAAATCTCCCACAGTGTTTCTTCAACTTGGCAGTCTTCAAAGGAAAGTTGTGCAAACGTATCTGTAATAGGGAGCGTTTTATAAACATTTTCAAACCTTGTAAGGATGAGTTTCAAATCATAGATGACCCAAAGTGTGAGGTGGATGATGTAAACGACCCGTTTCATAGAAATGGATAAGGGATCGCGAGTTCGGCACAATTGTTTTTCTTTTTGCATACTGTTTTCCACGCATTTAAGAGTTAGGCTACTGTTATTAATATTATTATCATTACCACTGCCAATGCCAAAGTTACTATCTCCATTACTTTTATTATAATTATAAATGTGATTATGGGTGTGATCGTAGACGCGATTGTGAGTGTGATTGTCAATATGATTGTTTACATAATTGTAGATGTGATTATTGTTTTTAACCACCTCGTGGCCTTCACGACCACCACAAACACAACCACGACCACCACACCAGAGTTTGGTGTAGTGGTGGTGGTAGCGGTAGTGATGGTGGTGGTGATAGCGAAATCACTCCTGATGAAAAGGATATAGGCCTGGGCTCTCACTCCATCAGGATGGAAAGTCTTTGTCAGAATGGAAAGGCTCCATCAGTAGAAGGCCTCCCACCCGGAAGGCTGGTTTCACTCTCGCCCATCCTGCCTTATACACCATTGGATGGGCAGGATGGAGCAGGATGGAATAATTATTTTTATATTATGATAATAAACTATTTATAATAAACGTAAATGATTCATAACAGTATAACTATATATGTATCATAATATTTAACAATGTACGATATGCAGTAATATATATCTTTCATTTTGCACTAATGATTTGCTAGGGTGTACTACATAGCGTTTTTAATAGTTGAAACAAATAAGTCCTAAGAGCTAAGAAATCAAGCATCTTTAAAATAGCCTAGATCGATGCTACCAATTGGAATATCTATACTAGGTATAACATGCCAATTCGCAACTCAAGCATTTCGGCGAATTTACAGGGCGGAGTAGCGCCTTCCAGAAGATTGAGCGTCTGAGTGAGTTAATCGATGATTAAGCTTCATGATATAGCTTGCTTAAATGATAGCTTAGGACGGCTGCACCCATTAAGGGCCTCCCGCGCCGGAAAATTGATGGTTGTCATCAGTGAGCGGATTGGCGAACAGAGAGCTCATGCATTTGCCAATGAGACGAATTGAGGACCGCTATTTTGGTTATTTATAAATACAAGAATTTTTCGGTTATGAGGACAAATTACTAAAACTCTGAGAATTAAAGGTAGGTATAATCCTCGGCTCCTATCTGCATGTCGTTTGCTGGCGCCGGTATGTATCCCAAGCTTGTTATCTGATGTCCAGGTGAGGTATATATGCGCATGCAAATAGGTACAGAAACTAACTACACCTCCGTGTAGTTGTTGCTTTAAGCCTGTGCAGCTGTATCAAGTCTCGTTACAATTCAGTCTTCAATTAACTTGCACCCAAGTTGACCCGTTTGGCCTGCAGGTTCAGACTGTGTTGGAATATAGTTAAGGGCCAATTAGTAAGGGTCAAATATAAACATTAAATTATTAATCATTCGGCATTGCAGACAATACATTATTCAAAAAAATGGGTTTTATAGTTTGACGCCAAAAGTTTGACCCCAAAAATCAGCGCAACGCTGCAACGAAAAAAAGCGCTCCATTTCAAATTACAATTACAAAAACAATAATAAATATAAATATAATTACATGATTGTGATGCTATTCAATGGCCCGGATTTAATAGTAGATAATATAAATCATCCCTAATATTTGGTGTACCAGCCATTGGCCTCAATCGTAACCTAATAATAACAAAGTATTGTTTCCACCAAGCTCTCAAAATAACTATTATCAAACGACTTCCATACCTCTGTAATAGTAGCTGAAGGTTATTTAATCACTATATTATTATAATTGGTAGCAAGCTTTATAAATTTGCGCGTAATAGGTGTTTAAAGATTAAAAATACATATAATAATAATATTATTATTGGCTCTGGAAGCTTATAATTAAAGAATAACACCTTTGTATAGCAGACTGAGTTGTGGACTCGGTAGCTGTGGTCCCAGTAGCTCGCGCGCCCGTGCTTTTGGTGCCATTGTGACCAGTGGTGGTGGTGGTGGTGGTGACAAACTTTTGTCCTAGTACTATAGTATTTGATAGTTTTTCAAAATATATCGATATGTATCTTTAGTTTCGACCGATCACTTGCCGGGGGAATGCCGTTTTGTCATCGTGATTCTTCGCTGGGGGGCTACTTGGTGCAACAGCGTTTCAATGGGGTGTTTGTCACCTTTTACCTCCTATCCCTTTCTCCATTTAGCTGAGGGGCCGTCCCCCAGGTGGAATAGCGGTTATAGGTGTTGAAGTTACGTAGTGCTGGTTCCATAGCACTCAGATCCAGTAGTAGGCGCTATGTTCTACGTTAGTACCTTTTTCGATTGCGTTATTGTATCGATTCTGAGCGGAAACTTTTGTCGTCGATCCATAATCCTTGCTGAAGCGTCTTACGGAACTATGGAGACCACTAGTTCAACTGAAGTTTTCTTGCTCCGAGGCCACGTCGCCGTCACGCTATATATAAATACACCGGCCCGTTGACAACTATTCTAATCATTCCAACTACTCCAATGTGACGACAAGCTCACAGACCCAGAAACGTTTAAACCCGCAACCCCAGAAACTCGCCAAATTAATCTGTTAGATAGAAAGATCATGGCATCCTAGTATTCCCCTCCAACGTACCCGAAGTCCTCTATCTAATCATCGGGCCTCCCTAATAAGGAGGTTTATTATTTAAAGCAAATTGTGCCATCGCCTTAACTGCGGAAATAAGGTGAGCGCATTGGACTGAGAGTTCTATTCTAACACAATACGACATACATAGTTTACTTCATATGTCCACCCTCCTGATGCATGAATAATTATTCAACGGAAAGATTCCCACTTGCGTCGCACGAGATGCCTGAGCAAATAAAGTAGTCGCGTATGGGTTGAAAAACACATCTGACTGCCAAATGGAATGCGTGAGGCAGGCCAAGGGCTCTGCGAGATCACAGTTTAGTTAAGCGTCAGAGAGTTTAATAACAGGCAGAAGCATGTCAGTAATGCGAGCACACTTTATCATCCTTCAATTACTGATGGTAGGTGCTGGGCATGACCATTTGGTTACTTGGGGTCTAGATGGAGCTACGTCAATGCCTTAGAAGAGTTAGTTTTGCAATTGCTTAAGTAGAGCAAGCGCAGTACGCGGTTAAGCGCTGTGGTATGATTTCGTAATAGTTTTACTCCATTATCTTTCCAAGTAATATAACAGAAATATTTATGAGACGTCAATATATTTAAGCCGATGCCTAATAGCTATTACAGCCTAAAGTATCTTCAGCAGTACCTTTAAGCTATCTGCCTCGGCATTATGTCATTGTCGTATAAAGTAGAACAGCAATACCCCGAGGAGAGTGTTAAGTTAATATGTCAAAGCAAGTACTCGTACTTACTCATTAATCAAAAAGTATCTTCAGATGCTAAGGCCGACTTAACGACTAAGGTGGAACGGGCACTGCTAAGACCAAGAGTGGCGAAGAATGCTGAGTGTGCATTATTAACATCGCCATCATCAGTAGCTGCACAGTACGCCACTGTGGCACGAAAGATAGGTTACATGGTACGTCCCATCGTTCTATAAAGGAACTACATACGCTTATATGAAGACAATAATTTAGATGCAACAAACCCGAAATTGCAGAAGGGGGGGGAGGGGGGGAGGGGGGGAGGAAGCCCTAAAATATAAAATTAATGTCAATAAGGCAGACCGGGACGGACGGACGGACAACTCTCCAACTGGCTACTGGATGCTATCCATCGGGTGTTCCAACAAGATCTCCTCTTCAAATCTTGAGACCAAGCGGTCGGCTTCTGTGATTCTTTCGCATTCTAGAGAGAGTGGCGGCTGGAATCGAGTGATTGGTGATGTCTACCGCAATATTCTATCGCAGAGCAGAGTTCGCAGATCAAGACATTGACGCGTGAGTGACAGACGTAGCAACCAGAAGGAAATATCAATGGCATGATTTCAGATACTGTTCGCTGTGGATGCGGTTGTGTTTAAACGTTTGAAATTTCAGCAAACCCCCCCAACCGAGTCTTTTGTGCAAGTAGCTAAACATCTTCAAATATATTTACTTGAAACCTTCGAATTCATTAATCCACAGTAGACATGTAACGCTGCCTTCTTGCAAGAAAACACTGACCGCCATATGGTGACCTCCAATGGGTTATTTCCCGTTGTGTGACGAAGCCAAGTTTTGCGACTTGACGTGACTTGACCAGATATAGATTAGTCTATGCAAACACCAAAGACGCGTCAGCTAATATATTTGATCTGCCACCAACCAAAGCCATCTAAAGAGCTCCTCGTCACAAATATAAATATATCTCCTAAACCCCAGATTAATTCCCACTTGAACGTAACTCTACATTCTAATCTAATAATGGCAGAACCAACCCAGAACAAGTGCAAATTATCAAGTTGCCCTTGCAACTGCCACAAACCGAATAATGCAGTTGCAACGTCTTCACCCTCTAGGTTGTCATTATCAGACCTTCCACTTGAGCTTCTTGACATGGTTATAAAAGACGTAAGACTTCCTAAGTGGTTTAATGCTACAAGATGCTAATACTAACTATTTTGTGAATACACTATTAGTTTGATCTCAAAACTCTCAAAACTCTCCGCTTTATCCACAGGGCCATTGCATCTGCAGTAAATCGCATAATCTTTCGCAAATATCTTGTCGCTCTCGCTATCGAAAAGCATGATGAACGACTCCCATTTCGGATTATTCGTCCTCGTGACCGCCTTCTAGACCGTTTTCGTGATCAAAAGAAACAGCAAGAAACTCGGCGGATGGCTGCACTGTACTCTCTGGAGGATATGTCTTTCATTTTAGATAATGTGCGAGAGCTAACTGTGGACCATTACGATAAGAGAGGCGAGTATTCTGGTAGGCGTGTAAAGGGTTCTTCAGCATGGAGTACTACGATGCTCGAGGAATTTCTTTGCCAAATGGGAAACCTGGAGTTGTTAAAGTAAGTGTATACCAAGCTAGTATGCATCTTGCCTTTACTTTCAAAAATGAGGACACGATAGTATTGACATTTACGCCCAAGCTAGGCGCAATGAAAATTAAGTGATAACATATATTTATTAATACTAATATCTTTGACTATATTAATGGCAGATGGAAAATTCAGGTACCAGACTTTATCAACCAAATAAACCTCTCTCCACTCGCTTCGCGGGTGGCTCATCTACATATTAGCTTCCGTTGGAATTCCTGCGATCCCATTTTCCACAGACGAGGTTGCTAACTGGATGCATTTTCACTTCAAATCATCAACTAAGCTAACAAGTATTTAGGTGCTTTGAATACTCTTCCCAACCTTACATCTTTAACCTTTGAAGTCCCTTTTATATACGACCTACCTGAAAACCGCCGGACAACCGTTGTGTCATTAGTGGAGTTTCTCAATGCACAGACTGTATCATTCGGTATCCATAATCTTGTGCTCAAAGATACCGTCCAGATATCCAACTTTCCAGACCATATTGTCCCCAAATTCTTCTCAAAGCTTCAGACGCTAGACGCACACATGACTGAGTCACGTGAGCACACTTACTCCAAGAAAAAGCCACCTCGTCTAAATACGCTCTGGGATTCTCTCCTCAAGCACCCTGTTCCTCTCAGACATCTCAAGGTCTACGGCCAATCTCAGGCATTACTCAACTATCTTACCTCATGTAATCATTCCCTGGAATCTATAGATATCACCATTCTACCATACCCTTGCTATAATACACGCACAAGAAAGGAAACCTGCATAGTAGAACACCAAAGCGTGGCCAATTTTATGGATGCTTTTTGGGCAACAGCCATCCCTGCTCACAAGTCAACTTTGAAACATCTGTGCATCCTCCCAGGGACGGGACATAAAATGAGGCACAGGTGGGCGGTTGAACATGCTTTGGTTGAATTTGCACGAGAGTTGAACAAATTGGACCCTTGGGAGATGACTGAATCTGCAAAATGCGTGCTGAAAATATGCAAGCAGCTTGAGTACTTACAAATAGGTGCCGCTCCAGCTCAAAAGGTAAAGCAGGCTGTGGGTTTTGTGGTTAGACATTTGCCGTGGTTGAAAACTTTTAAATATCATGTAGGAGGGTTTGAAAAAAGGCTCGATAGGAGAGGTGGATATGACGTCCAAGCTATTAATATGACCAATCAAATAAGGAGCAAAACTCTGAGTTTCAGATGGGATGCTGGAATAACACCTGATGCGCGTTGGACCGGGTTCAAGATTGAAATAGTTCCGCTAGAAGAGGTGTGGTTTGAGAAGGACGAAGAGAATGGGGGTATGGAGATATGCTGGAAGCTTATGGACCGGCAGGCAGTTTTGGAAAAGGAACTTAGAGACTGCGAGTCGTCTGCGTATGAGACCAGCTAAATTTCTGATCTCAAGAAATATTGAATAAGAGAAAGGAGAAGCTCGAAAACCACGATACAATAGACATATTGTTGCCCTCGAGATCTCTGACTATATCTAGTTGCACCGCGAATTTGTGTGCCTCAAATTGGCAGAAAGTAAACCACCGGAACGCGAGACACGCCACAAGTTAAATAAACGGGGGAATTCACAGGCAACTACTGTACTAGGACAAAAAGATTTCAACAAACACTTGTTTTTTCAATTTACGCGTTCACCACCACAACCACCACGATCGCTGCAGCAATCGCTGCACCACCACCACCACCCCAATGGCATTGAAACAACCGTTAATCGCACTGCTAGGACCTCGGGTACCTTATCAAACCCTTAATCCTATGTAACGTGGTGCTATCATCGCATTATGTTCATGTGGAGAAAATAATACTGCTATGGCACGCGTTCTCCAGCTTGATAAGACTATTACCCATAAATTCATGAAAACTACTATTGAACGTAGCAGTGCTACCGCGCAAAAGTCACCCGGGCGCCTAAAGAAGACTAATAAACAAACTGATAGATTGTTATACTGGTTAGCTAAACTAAACAGGCAATAATTACTAAATAAATTGAATACCAATATTACTAATAATACTGTTAGCAGGTGTACTATTTAGCAACATTTTTCAAAAACTAATATTTAGAAATAAATAACCAAATAATATCCTAGGCTTAAGTTAGAATATGTCTGTAAGTGGTTAACCTGGGCATGCTTGTATAAAGATTGGATAATTAATTAATAGCGCAAAATTATCTAAAATAATAAATATTAGGTGGAGTGGAACAAGAATCCTAAAATTATATGGGTATTTAAGATACTAATTGAAAAATGGATTTAGGATTGTATTAATCCTAAATGGAAAGGATTTGATGCTAAAATAATAATTTGGGCCATATTTGCAGAATATAAAAAAGGCCCAATCCATATAATTAAACAAATTATAACTAGCAAATAGTACTATATTAATAATATATTAGCTAAATATTTATCTTAATTTTATAAGTAGCTAGTTAAAAAGCTGGTAATTATACTTATATTTATATATAATAATTTCCTAGTGTATAGTATAACACACATGGCCCGTAAATAACTAGCTAATTTTGATATAATTATACATCAGCAAAACCAAAATCGGCTGTAGAGCCAGTCTGGTAGGCAAGCGAGGTTAGACCCCTGTCGTCTGAGCGAAAATGTATAGCTAGCGAGCTAGCCACCAAAATGTGTTGAGCTTGGCATACCACATCAAAAAAATCTCATGATCTAGTTCCCAGCTTTATTCAGCTGCCTAATATCTGTTCAATAATTATCAACAGCCAGAAATATCTGAATATATATATAATTAATTTTTATAATAGTATTTAAGGCACTATCTCAAAGCTTCCCAACTTTTAAAAAGACTTTATCCCAAAAATATTTTTTAAACATATTAAAAAGGATTTGATAGTTAATAATAGATATTAGTAGACAATTTACAATTATTAATTATATAATATTAATCTTATTTATTTTTATAAGTATTATATTTATTTCTATTTATCTTATAATAATAATATATCTTTTTTATCTATTGTATTCTTAGTTTAATCTCTGTTTATTATTAGATTTTCACTGTTTTAATAATTTTATTCTCTACTCCCAAATATTCTCCCACTAAAAACCTTTATTAAATGTTTACCCAGACCCAGAAGTGGTAATTTTTCTATTAATAAAAATTACTACCTTCTTAATATTTAATAAAAGTACTACTATATTCTTCTATTATTTATAAAATAGAGGAGATAAGTTATTACCTTAGGGATCTTGATATATGATAATATAAATGTTAAATGGTAATACTATTTTATTATTATTAATTTTCTTTAAACTAATATAATTTAATAATTAGAATTTAAAAGTATTATCTATTAATAAAATAATTTAAGAATAATAATTTTAAATATTTGGTATTATTTTATAGTTAATTATAAGAAACTGATGAATATTTAAGTAACTTTTATTAATTATTTAATAAATAAATTTTAAATCTACTATCATTACAATATTATCACCTACTAGATAATTATAATATAATAGAGTATTATAGTTTCTATTTTTATTAAAATATAGATATTAATCAGGTAGATGATTTAAAATAAAACCTATTACATTATCTAAATAAAATATATAAAGTAAAATATTAATATATTAATTTTTTATATTATTGGTTTAAATAATTTTAATAATTAAATAAATAAATATTAATATTAATATAACTCTTAATGTTTGATATAGGATAATATTAATAATTTATATACATTAATTTTACTAAAAACTGAGTTACTAGCTATAATTATATCTTTTACTACCTTTTTAATAATTTTTATTTAATTATAATAATTATTTATTTGTTTATTTATAAATATTATTATTTTTTTAAAAATTATATTATAAATTCTAGTTTTTAAAGCCTTTTTTTATTTTTTAAAGATATTAAGTATAATATCCTTTGTTTTAATAAAAATAAACTTCATCAGATCTATATTATCTAATAGTAGATAATCTTTGTTTTCTTATTTATCCAAAAGAATTGCTACTTTAGTTTAGATAAATTAGAATAAGAAATATAATTTTTTAATTAATATTTTTTTATTTTTAATATTTAGATCCTGCTAGCTAATGAAATCTTATTTTTTAATATAATAGCTTATAATATTATACTTATAATTGGTAAAGCTATTAAAAATTATTTTTAGATTTTAACTATCTAATAGAAAATTAATTATTTTACCTTTTTTAATATCTTTTATAACTTAAATATTT